>JAHPZR010014601.1:20000-40300 GCA_019787425.1 Platygyra sinensis | reverse complement strand
ATACATGGTCAAAAATCAGTTTATTGGCTTCAGTAGCGAACGTGTCTGGCATATTCAGCACACTACACACGAAAGTAAGTTTAGAAATTGCTAGTGTCTTCACTATATTGATTCTGCTATATATTGATATATCTCTTGATGACCAAATGTTTAGTATTCTTCTTAAGGGGTCAAGTTGATCAAAAAAGTTCTTTTTGGCTGCAAGTTGTTCATCGTATGAAAAAAACACTTAAATGGGTTCTTCACTTAATCTTGAATTTAGAAGTGGATCTTTTCGATATCGTAATGATCCTAACCACAACAACTCTGATTTAGTTTGATTTATTGGTAATCCAGAACAACTTTCGAATTGGGCAAGTAAATTAAATAAATTTTTTAGTGACTGGACATCTCTAAGAAAAACAGTAATATCATCTGCATACTGCGTAAGTTTTAATGTGTTTCTTTTATCGATTTCGATGCCTTTTATTTCATTTGAATGCCTAATAGCATTACCCAGAATTTCTATCCCAATAGTAAACAGGATGCAAGAGAGAGGGCAGCCTTGTCTGACACCTTTTTCCAAATTAAATTGCCTAGTAGCAAAGCCGTTGTTAAGGATGCATCTTGAAATGTCATTATATATTACATTTATCATCTGCTGTAATTGTGGACCAAAGTTGAAAGTTTCCAGGTATTTCTGAAGATAATTCTATTCAATGGAGTCAAAGGGCTTTTTTGAAATCGAGAAAAACAGCTAACCCGGGGATATTTTGCGTCTTTGTGAAGGACGTGATATCAGAAATAATTCTAATACTCTCTCTGATATATCTCCCTTTGACGTAACCTGTTTGGCTTGAATGAATAATTTTAGGCAAGACTTTTTCTATTCTGATGGCAATGACTTTTGTGGCAATTTTATAATCATTGTTCAAAAGGGAAATTGGCCTCCAGTTTGATAAATAGTCTAAATTTTTGTTCTTTTTTGGTATCAAGGAAATAATTCCGAACCGTTGGGAGATGGATAAGTGACCGTACTGATATGCGTAATTAAAGCTAACTACCATGAAATGTCTAAGCACCTCCCAGAAGCATCGATAAAATTCAATTGCAAGCCTGTCAGAACCAGGTGTTTTGTTATTTTGGAACTTGTTAAGTGCATCTGCACATTCTTTTATTGTTATCATAGCCTTCGCAGCATCCTTTTTCTTCATTGTCAAGCGTTTTTAGGTCAGCTGACTCAAAAAAGTGTTTGGAGTTATCTGTTTCAAGAGAAATATTTTTCGCTTTACAGATATTTTAAAAAAAATTCTCTTCTTTCTCCAGTATTTGTTTAGCATTATGTTGAACATAGCGTCTTCTTTTTTTAATGAAGTTATGTGCTTTTTCTGTGGTTTCTTTTCTCCAAGTTGAGAAAATTATTTATTATTCTTTTCACCAAACTCATACCATCGAGTTCTGCTTTGGACTATTGTACCTTGGGTTTTTTTGGCAACTATTTTCGCAAGTTTGTTTTTTATGCGGTCTATTTCAGCTTTTGTCACTACGTTAAAGTTTGCATGGATTTGCTCTTGGAGACAATTGAATTTTTCTAGTAACTTTTTCTCTTCATCGCGCTTTTGTCTAGCTTTTCTTTTCAAGAAAAGGATGGTGGCTGCTCTTATCTCCATTGTAATCATTTCCCAGAGCCCTTTATCTGTTACCTCACGATATTTTGATGCAAATTCAGGTATTTTTTGAGAAATCAGTTCAGTATAATCTTTGTCAGTTAACAATGAGTTGTTGACTTTCCAGAAGCCAGGACCACGCTTAACTTCTTTTTCTTCAGAGATAATGGATAAATTTAATGCGGAATGATCAGAAAAATATTGGGAATTATTTTAACATATTTTAGTGACGATCGCATATCTTTTGAGATTACGAAATAATCCAATCTGCACTGAATCGTCATCGACGGATTGCTCCAAGTAAAACCTTGCAGACTGGGATATTTTTCTCTCTGAGTATCTATAAGATCATGAGTAATTACCATCTTAAGTATTTATTTCCTGGATAACCGCTTTTTTGAGTTCAACTGATCGGCCTCCTCGCTTATCAAGCTCAGTTAAGGCACAATTGAAGTCGCCACCTAGTACTAATGTTCATTTGTATAATTATTGAGCACAGAATTGGACAAATCCCTAAGGAAATGTTTTTGTTGGGTCTGATCATTCGGTGCATAAAATTAATATTCACAAAAATAAACTTTACGTCATCCAGAAATACTTCGCTTAAAACATAATCTGCCGTTTTTATCGCAGTTGATTTTATCAATAGACACATTGATCTTCGGCTTAAAAACAATCATTACACCACGGCTGTTGTGTTTTGCTTATTTAATTTGGCCTTCAGTTTCTGGTCTGAAAGTGCTAAAAAATGTCTGCGATTTGCCATATTCAGTGTTAGTAAAAAGTTACAAACAATTTTCAAAATAGGGTTAAAAACTATGAAGTGATCGCAGAAAAATTGCCCTTAGAGAAAAAAAATTTTGGGAATGAAAAAATTGCAGACATGATTTTTATTGCTTATCTGTCAAACTAGCTTCTGTCCAAATTTTTAATATTTTAATAATTTTAAATATTATTGTTCCTGAAAAGCCCCTTTGGAGAGGTTCAATAAAGCATGTATGTATGTATGTATGTAATTTGAGGATAAATGAACAAAAAGGCAATTATTGCAGAAATGTGAGAGACTGGGAAAGAGTATGGTTGTTTTCCTTTTGTTTGAAACGTGAAGATATTGAAATGAGAGATCAACTACATTTGAGAGTCTTTACCAAGAATAGAAGTATTTGGAGGAGGAAAATGGCAAAATGGTAGCTCTTCAAATATCACCAAAAATAGAGAGTTTGTATGGATTGGGTAGACAAGCCACAAAAGTATAACTAAGGATTTGTATGGAATTTTGTGACTTTTGCGAGGCTCCCATTTGAAGAATGTTCCACTGAAAACTCTTAAACTTGGCTGGGTAGCTTTTCATTCAATAACATTTCAGTTGTAATGTCTAGATTTTCAATCTAATCAATATAAGAAACTCGTTTCAGTCCTCTCAAGTTTCTGCAATTGGCTATTCCCTTTGTCTTAAGTAGCTTTCAGAAGGGACACATTCAGTGGTTGTGAAAAATTTGACAATTTATTCTATTTCTAATTGGTGCAGTGTGATAGTATGATAACCATTTCTATATATAAGGGTTTGAGTATCTACACTCAGTTAAAACCAGCTGTGAGACACCTCTTCAGGTGCTCTTAAGGTACACAGTAACCTTTAATTCAAGGATCAAAATCACTTGCAAGCAAACTCCAAACTGACCAAAATGGCCAATTGCTACACTTTGTCAGATGACTTTTTCATGTTATCTCCTGACCTGGGCCAGGTTGTTCAAAGCCCGATTAAGCTAACCCAGGATTAGCAAAAAATTTTGATTTGAGGTTTGTAACTTTTCATTGAGGTTTTCTGTTTATACAGTTTTGAGCTTGACTAAGCTCAAACTACACAAAACGTAAGCAGTAAAAAACGGTTTTATCCAAGAAAAATAAATACTCCAGTTAACTTTTAATCCTGAATTAGTGTTAATCGGCTTTCCAACAACCTGGCCAGGATGAGGAAGATAACATTGCCAGTCATTTGCATAGCAAATTGAGTAAACGACTGCCATTTGAATTGATAGCTTCTCACTCACTCATAAATCAATCAGCAGTTTGCACCCAACTGGGTTGAATTTATAGCTGTTTATCTTCATAAATACATGTTAGCAAACTTGGTATGCTTCCAGCCGAGTGATCTCAAGTTAGCGGGTTTGGATACTAATTTATCGTGTTGCTCATAAAAGGCTTCCATTTTTGAGGAAAGGACATGTTTCTGATGTACCATTATTTGGAAAGTTAAATTACACTTGCCTAAAAACAATTTTGAGATAATTGAAGGGGTGAGTGGAATAAAGCCCTAAGTGACTTTTGGAAAATTTTGAGGCAGCTAGGATTGAAATACCTACCAGCAATTTTCAAAGTTTACTCTGGTTTTAGTTATTGTTTCAAAATAACTAGTAGGTATTATTAGTTCTTTTTAGACAATAATGAAGACAAGAGTAAACTGTAACAAGTGCTTGTAGGTATTTCAATCCTACCTGCCTCAACATTTTCCAAAAGTCACTTAGGGCTTTATTCCACTCACCCCTTCAATTGTAATGCAAAGTCTTAATTGCACTCACATTCATAGGATTATCTATGCTAATTTTTGTTTATTTTTTTCAATACTTAACAGGAAGTGTTGAATCTGTCTGGAGTGCATTTGTTGACAGATCTCAGCCTCATGGCCATTGGCTCAGGAAACTGTCCTAGTCTCAGAGAGTAAGCAATTAACAAATAATTTTCCAGTACATACTGTATGGTATTTCCTCGAATGATAGCCATCCCCAGATTAATCGCCCCCTTTTGACCAAAATATTTGAAATACAGTAATTGCCTTCCTCGAATAATTGCCCCCTTGCAGTACATGTAAATCTGGATGATGAAGCTGAAATGGAGTCTGATCCAGTAAAAGTAATCAGTGATGATTCAGGCTGTGACGCCAAAGGTATTGGCATTGAACATTGATTACCATAATCAACGAAACAAATTTGAAACACTTAGAAAGCCCATGTTCGGTTTATATTTGATGTGATTAGTTTTTTGATTTAATGGTATAATAAAACAAAATATTTAGGGCACAATCTCCTGTGAGAAATATTTGTAAATAGCCTACCTTGGTATTTACATCTTATGTTCTTACTTTCAACTTAATTAACTTTGTCATAATTGCCATTAGTACTCTAATCTGGCAATAGTTGGTTGACGGCCAGCTAAACAACTACAATGTGCATTGAACTAAATATGCTGTAAACTAGATTAGGAAATTACACTGTAGCTAATAAGAATGGAAAAATAACAAGGTAGCGCTAATTAAGTACAACACTAGTTTTGAAATGGCTAATAGATGATGCACGTTACACCGAAAAAGGCAGACCGTTCCAGACCGGGGTTGTTCTGGGGAAGAATGAATATTTATATGCATTTACTGAAGATGACAGGGGCATAAATTTATAATCATGCAATCTCCTAGACTCCCGAAAACCCAGGTTTATTTCGGCTGGGAAAGATATGTTCACAACATTGAAAAGATCTTATAAAACATCATCAAATCATTGATGATATGGCGTTCTTCAAGCGATTGCCAGTTCAGGTCTGCTAGCATAGCTACTGTTGCGGGAGTAGTCATTAAAGACAAAGCGGGCAGCTCTCCGTTGGGTAGACTCAATGGCAGAAATATGTGACTGTTCTCAGGAAAACATACTTAAATGCTTATCCGTTAAACGGCTAAAAACTAACGGATAGTTAACGTCCTTACGCTTTTTGCTAAAATTCTAACGGCAAGGAAGTTTTGCCTAACAGCTCATTACAACATTCTAACGCCTTGCTCTAACGGTCTAACGGCTTAGTAATTCTGCTTAATGGCTCATGAAAACGATTGGCAAATGTTTAACGTCTGTGAAAAAAATCTAACGGATACCCGTGAAAGTGAATAATGCTTGCATCTGATCTGTGCGAGGGTTAGCAATTGGCCCCATGCATACTGTACAGCCAAAGAACAGTTTTACATGTATAAATCATTACCACAAACACTTGTCGAAAACAATACAGTCCGATCAAAAACAATACGGACTAAAAAACTTTACCCAAGAGGTTTAACTTTACCCACATTTGACCAATCAGAGAGCAGCATTTTTAATAGCCATCTGGCTGAGTAAAGTTTACCCATGCGAGTAAACTTTACTGGCAGCTGTTTATGAAATACCGACCGTTTCAAGTCCAAATGGCTAATTATGTTACCTTTCCTTCAAATGCTATGTTTCTAAGTGCAACAGACTATTTTGACCTAAGAAAACGAAAAATCTATGATTTTGTCCATGAAAGATGGCACGCTTTTTGCTTGGTAAACTAATCGAGCAAAACTTCTTAGGTCAACAATGTAAATTCATTATCTCAGTCTCAAGGGAGCGTTTGATGACAGGTTACGGTCACGAAATCATAACTTCAACTCATTGTTTATGATCACAGCTACTGCACCTTTTTAGTGCAGAGTGCACTATTGGGATGGTTTGGGGGTTGACGCCGCTAACGCAATATGGCAATAAGGCACTATGGCAATAAGGTGTAAACTTTAATGTTTGTTTAATTAATTAATTTCAATTAATTAATTAGCCTTGTTTTGAGCGGGTGGGGTAGGTACCTTTGATTGCTACGTAAAACGTACCATACTTACATTACTTCTTTCATAACATCAGAAAACTATATATGATTCCAATATTCTCTTGTTATCCTTGTGGTACTATTTCGCTCTTAAGAACAAAAACAATTTGCTTGAAGCGCATACGCAGATTGATTAGCATTAGTGTTAACTATATGTTAGGTAAACGATACGTTTCATACACAATTACACTTGAACGTTAAGTGCTTTTCCTTGTGGTAGAACACAACATGTAAGACGCATGCGCTCTAGCACTGTCAGGATGATACAATCCGTTCTCGAGTTCAGCATTCATGCGTGCGATACCACACTCCTCTTAACGGGCGATAGCAGTTATATTTCAGGTAATGTCAGTTTTCCTTTTAAGTGCAAAGAAGGCTTTTGTGACAGCGTATCGTTTGGAATCATCCCTAGCTCGGTTAAAAAATGTTGTGTGCTATTTTCAAACTATTTCGTGTTTGCTAAGCTTTAAAGAGGGAAACGAATGGATCTTCTCAGCCGTCTGTTTATTTTCTCGCCCCATGAAAGAGAACAAGAAGTTCACAAATGTATTCACCCTAAACATTTCCGAGTTACAAATGTAGCGACTTTAAAAAGCACACGGTAGTAATGTCGTGACAAACGTGCTATTCCGAGACACGACGCGACTATTTGATAATTAAATTAGTAACTGTTTATGGATGATATGAAAATTTGCTTCTTGAATGAAACAAAATCATTCCTCTTCCATTTTTTTCATAAGTTAATAACATTAGTTCATTTTTCTCCAGCAGGAAAAAAGCCAGCATATTTTCCTTTATATGTTTTTGGGAAAACAAGGGTATCATGTTACAAACTTTGCGAGGAAAACAAAAGTATCAAGTTACAAATGTTGGCGTTGAAAAAATAAAATTATCACGTCTGCTAGTTCAACGTATCAATGAATTAAAAATAAACGAAATTCAACGTAAAACACCACAGTAAAATTTAAAACCTTCTTGACAAACAGTAATTGTAAGTTATTTTTGGGCCTTGAACTAACAAGTTACACACAGGCAGCTGATGACTCAAAATGTACTTACAGTCCAGCATAACACTCTGCACTATCTGAGATTGTCTCACTAGTTGTAGAAATTTGAATTGCTGCTGCATCTTTCGGATTCTTCTAATAAGACATGTAGCATAACTGTTCTTCATATCAAACCAGAACTCGAATTATAATGCTTCAGAAATGAAAACGGTTTTAAAATGAGTTAGAATTTATCACGGTCCTCATGGTAAACTTTACCGTGACTTGCGCGCCAGATAGTTTTCCCGCCAATTACAGTATTGTGCAAAGGTAATGCAAACAAATTTCGTCGAAATTCCTGGCTTTTCGGATTTTTTCCAAGAAATTTCGCTCCACACGATATTTCCTCGACAAATCGCGATAGTTCACTGCATTTTCGCGACACCTATTGTTTGGAAGTTGGAATGGTCCAATCTTTCGAGTGATATTTCACGGTGCATGGTAGTTTGCTGCGATTTTCGCGCGACAATTTGCTCGTCGTGGAAGTTCATAGCAAACTTTCTTGGGAAGATTTGAGCACTTTCGAGCAAAGTTCGCAGTGAAGAAAATATGAAACTCGCTTCTCAATTTCTCTGTTGCGCTGGTGTGAAACTGGCGCGAAAGCGTGTTTCCTTATTCAAGTTGTAAATAAATCGATCAACTACTGTTAACAACTTACCTTTTTAGTCTCCAAGAAGCACTTAAGAGTGGGCTTGATCCCAAAAGTAAAAAGCATACTGTTTGTTTTTTAAAGAAGTTGATTCGAGCAATAAGCTGTTGCGTGAACGCCATATGTACATTGTATAAAACAAAACGATTTTTCCTGCTCACCCCAGTCCCCGTGAAGGTGGTGTTGTTTATTACCATAGCGACGCGTTGTGAATAGCGAGCAGGCAACACACTTCAAGTAAGGTTATTCGCTTTCAAGCACTTGTAATCATGCCGTAAGTCTCAAATTATACAAGAACTTGAATTGAGCTCCTTGACAAACAAGGTCTCCACCAGTTGGGATATTAAGATCCCTAAAAAACAAAGGTTTGGTTGTCAGCTTCTCAAGCGTTACACGAATCATCAAGAAGCTTTGGATTACCGCTCTCTGGCAAATCGATCGTGTTCTGGCAGACCTGCAAAACTATCAATACTGATCTATTTACTCTAAGCTTTTCGAATCGGCAATTTGTATAGTCATTGCCAATTGCAATATTATAAGGAAACTAAGCCAAAATAAGAAAAAGGGAAAAGCAAACCCGCTTAGATTAAAAGTTCATGTTAAGATTTTCGTTTGAGTTTGAATTAATGTACAGTGGAGCCCGTTATAACAAAGTGCAGTACCAAAAAAATGTTCGTTATGGCGGGGTCTTCGTTAGAGTGAAGACCCCGTTATAATGAATTATCTGGTTACAGCAAAAATATTCATTATAGCGGGGTAACCAAGCTGGACGGAACAGGCTGAACAATGTAATATACACCACGCAAATGCACGCGAACAGCTACCGGTACATACAAATAAAGCAAAGCTTTGAAGGTCAAAGTTTCCCTATCTTGACCAATAAGAGTTGTGTTTGGCTTATCAACTATTTGTATCATCATGCTTTTTTACGGACTGCGAAAAAGTGATGGAACATGTGAACAATGTAACGAAATATGTCATAAGCAATAATTTAAGAATAACACAAGAATATTTTCAGCCCAAAATTGGCAGAAAAATAAGAGTATTCAGCCTGGGCTGGAAAAAAAATATTCTTATATAAAAAAGAGTGTATGTTATCCGTTATAACGGAGTCTTCGTTATAGCAGGGTGCCACTGTATTTACTTTAACTTTTTAAACTTTAATTGTGATAATTGTCATTAGTACTCTAATCATTTACTCTAGGCATCTCGTTATTATAAGGCAACTTTAGGCTATCTCGGCGTTTTGAACTCAGCTGCTACATGTATGTGTTGTAAAACGTTTTAGAAAACAGTCCTAAGAAAGCACGCGCGTTGATTGGTTAATAATCGTGTTTGTATAACTCAATGGAGACACAGAGCTAGCGCATGCTGTTGACGTAGTGATGGCGCGCGCAAAGAGAATGTACATTTTGATATCCAAAGTTAACAAGTTGTTTTCCTTTTTCTCGTCGTGGTGTTTTCTAAAAGAAATAGAAAACATGTACTTTGTGTTTCTATCGAGTTATGCAAACACTCGCGAATGTTTGGGAGAACTTGAAAAAGCTGTGAAAACACTGGCCTGTGGCTGTTTTATTAGGATTCTAAAATATGGTGTGAATCTCCAGCATGAAAACGAGGCTTTGGAACCAAAGACCTCTATAACTTGATACTGTTTAAATGAAATTGCTCCAAACTTATAGAGGCTATGTATCTCAGTTACTTTAATGATATTACATACCACTGAGTTTCTTGACATGATCACATGACTAGGCAAACATGAAAACGAGGCTGTAAGGTAAAAATAGTAACCTTTCACTGTATGAATGAAATTACTTCAAAACCTAAGATAATTAATATGTACCTTAATTACTTCAAAGATGTTATCGACTACTTGTTTCTCTTTATGGTCACATGACAAAACTAGCATGGAAACGAGGCTCTGGCAAAATTTAACATACCCAAAAACTGTCTCTGTCTCTGTTACGTTCCTAGATGTATAATTTATATCAGACCGTTTTACTAATTAACATTGTCAAATGGCAAAGCTAGCATAAAAAAGAGGTTTTATATGTAAACCTACTAATTTTATAAAACATACAGAAACATCAAAAACTGGTTTGGCACATCACATCTTTTCTCGCTAGCAGTCATGAACTACTAAAACTTGAACACAGACTTCTACACTTCGCATAATGTAGTCCAGTGACAAGCCCAGCTATGACTCTTATCACTGTTACCACTTTCGTACTCCATCTCTTCCTCCTTTTCGTCCCCAGCATCAGTATCTAGCTTATTGTCACACAGATCACCACTATCAGCACAGCTGCACAGGTTCGTGCATTTTAGTTCAGCTTTCTGGCAGTTGCACCTATTTGTTGAACATCGAGTCTTAATGCAGCCACACTTCACCAGCTGTATGATGACCTCTCGTGCCAGAGGCAGAGATGTCATAACTGGTACCCATTTGTCATCTTCCAACTTCCAGCCAAATGCTTCTGGTGACGGAAGCCGTGGTTCAGACACGGTATCCAACTTCCACACCAACACTTGATAGTTTGCTCTATTTATAGCCTGCCGAAGTGCTTCTGGTGTTGGTGGTAAGTTCTCAGACTGGGCCTACTTCTTCCGGAAAAGCCACAATCTCAGCTCCTTGAAATTATCCATGATAGTGATAGGCATGTACACTTCACAAACAAGTTTCTCAATGCCAGTTAAGGTATCAGCTAATGGCTGACCTCTGGTACCAAGGTTTGCTAGGGCGCTCATTTTCTCTTCATCGGCTTTCATAAAGATCTTGCACCAAGTGGCCTTTCCTTTTCCAGCAAAGCTGCCTGTAATTTCAACACCACTCAGAGCATGAAGGCCAGTTAATGCTGCAACTTTCATACTGCAAGGGCCTGTACCACATGTTTCAAATTAGTCACTCAGCTGCAGAGCTGCGGATAACTTCTTAAGGACAGGACAAAAACATTGGTACAGTACTGCTCAAAGGTAAGTTACCACCGTCTTGCGAGACGCGTCTTGTTTGAAATGAGAAGTGTCTTTTTTCCCACGAGTGCACTGGAAGTACCAATACTTCGCTTTCATCGATATTCAAACCTGTTTTGTGTATTATCATACCGATTTGTGTGGTAGACACGATTTTCATTCTTATCAGCGATGCGTGTGTACCATGTGTGTATTATAAGAACTTCTTTTTGCATCGGCAAGCCGGCAACTTCTTGTGGCTTCTTGCGGTCGCTTGCTCTTGGATCCTACAAGGCACAAGAATTTCTTTGCAGTAGGAAGTTAAAAAGGATAAAACTTCTTTGCGGTTAGAAATTATAACCAAGAGAACTTCTTTGCACACTGTTTGCACTGAAAACACGCAAAGAATTGTATCAAAACGTGATGCAAAGGCACCAGGAACGGTCGAATTTCTCCAGCGCCGGCACTTACCGTAAGAAGTATTTAAGCCATAGTAACAACCTTAGAAATGTTTTGATTGAATGATGGTAGCCCCTCGAACGGCCAAAAGTAATGAACGGATGTGATGAAACTTTTCTTCGAATGCTTTGATCGGCGTGAGCTGCTGTTTACATGTTCTACAAATTATTTATATCTGTCAAATCGTAAACAAATACAGCCGAAGATGTTGATTCTCACCCATACCGACGCACAAATAAATTGTTGACCTTCCAAAGTATATGGCCACCATTACACAGAGGTCTTGGGAAGTTTCTTAATGCTGTGATTAAATTTAAGTTCTAAGTGTAAGCCATAAAAAACCTAAACCATGTTAAGTAATTGTCGGTGAAAATTTTCGTTCGCGAATGATAGATTCTATCGCTGACAGTGAAAGATTTTGGTCACGTGCTAAGCAACATGTGAATAGGGGCTCAAAATATCTTAACAGATTGAAACAGAGATAAGGCCTTTGGCTTTTTGTTGGTTTATAACTTTTTTCATCAGTTTAGTAACATATTCTTGCATACAAAGCACAAGCTTTATGGCAAATAGAACTAGCAATGTTTTTGCTGTGACACTTTGCAAAACAAAAGTTTATTTGCTGTGAATTGCGTAATGGACTTGTCAACACGTGCCGCTAGACAGAATTTTCCCTTGCAAAAGCTTTGACTTAGTACAATCGTTGCATCACATAAAGCTTATTAGAACTTCCTGTCTTCAAAGATATAGCATTTCAGCATTAGGATGAACGATTCATGTTAAATAGAACCGGGGAAATTTTTAGTGTTTGCGTTGACGCTTCGGAGAAGAATAAAGTTTGTTAAGGTTGAGCAACTCGTTGATGCATGCCGCCAGATAAAACTTTCCCTGGTGGAAATAAATGAAAACTAATGCAAAGGGCGCATCTCGGAAACCTAAATAAAAACTCCTGTCTTCAAAGATATAGTATTTTGGCGTTTGAAAGAACAATTTGTACCATATAGAACCGGAGATTTCGTTTTTCCAACAATTTCTGTGACGCTTTTATGCAATAGACGGCTGAAAGCCGGAAAACTTTTCTTCTGCACAAAATTAACTGTTTGTGTTAGCGGTTATTCCAGAGCAAATAAATGTAGGCAACGGCATTCCGAGATAATGAAAATAGCTACAGTATCGTGATTGGAAATTTATGAGGGTGCAGTTCATTCGCGGGTTCATTGGCACTGAGCAAGATTCGCAAAATCAATTCTTTTAACCCACGCGTGATCGCATGAATTAAAACGCATATAACTCTTTTTATAGTTTATGGAGATTTTAAACCTTACTTGGCTACTTCTATGAACTATTTCCTTTCTTTCGCAAATTGTTAAAAACAATCGTGTTCTCAGACGACGCAAATTCAGGGCTTAATAAGTATCACTTCGTAAGTTCAACATTAGTTCGATACTCGAGCGAACGATCAATGCAACAATGCATACATGTATCTTCTGTTACTCAGTCCCATCGATTTGCCAGTGAACTGTAGAGCAACAGTCCTTACACATAACCGGTTTCTTACGCGTAATAATTATATGCCATACTAAATGCTTCAGTGAGTCTCAAGAGAGACAAGAAACGTCTCGACAGAAATGAGAAATGTCTCGAGAGAAATGAGACCCGTCTCGCGAGAAACGAGACGAGAGGTGGTAACTTACCTTTAAGTGGTACTGGTGAATGGATGGTAATTTCAGTTGCACCACGAGAAGCAGCATCAACAGCATGGAGAATGATCCTGGTGTCTACCTCTTCTTGGCTGCTTCTCAGGTGCATAACATCAAAGTGAGTTCCTTGACAGTAACAACCCCAGGCCACAATAACATTCTTTCCCATGCATTCTGATCTTTGGATCACCTTGGCTGTTAGATACTCCGTCAATTCCATCTTGGTTCATCGTAAGACAACAAACGTTTCATGGGTACCTTGGCGATGTGAGTGGAGTCTGTTACACGGTAATAGACTGGATGTTGATCACCTTGCCTTCATACTCGAGTAGCAGATTTCAAGGAAAGATGAAAGCCATTTCTGTCAAAGACCAGGTGTAGTTCATCACTTTCAAATTACTTCTGGAGAACGTTTTCTGTAAAATGTTCAGCAAGATCAGCACAGGTTATGACAGCTGTTTTATCAAATGACTGTAGCTCTGCCATTCCATCAACATTGACCACTTTCTTTCATACTCTCGCGTCTGACAACACATTACTTGAATCAACTGCTGATGCTTCTTTTCCAGTTAAGGTCATCAGAGTGCTCTTTGTTAAGCAATGTAACATCTCACCATCCACTACAAAAGCGACCTGCATCAGGAAAACTCATACGTGCCTGGGCTTCTGAAGGTTAATTTCTGGTCGTGATTGGCACACCATCATGAGACGAGCAAACAAACATCGGTCTTCCTTTAACTCCAATATCTTCTTGTTTACAACGATTTTTGTTTTCTTTGTCGCCTTTTTCCAAGTTTGAAGCTTGCGCTTTTTCATCGGTGACCATAGATTTTCCCTCCCTTTTTGAATGTGCTTCGTGACCAATGTTCTGAAAAGTTTATTTCCTTCAGTCCTTTGTGCACAGAGATCTAGTTTGATTTCCTCAGGCATCACAACTTAAGAAACAAGATTAAAGAGACAATCTTCTGACTGAGTAAAGGGATTGGTGAAGCTTGCCATTGTGGTCATCAGCTTGCTGATGTTTTTTTTCTTCACACAGTAGAACAGTGGCTGCAAGCAGGTTACCCACTGATTGTATATTCTATTTTAGGTAATAACCTCAGGGCTCCTATTGATAGCAGAGATGCTTTGCAAGCTCCCTAAAGGGACTTCCCTGAGATTTTTCTGTTCTTTTTAAATAAAGGTGTCTACTCTACTCTACTCTTGTCACTTGGTCGAAACAACTGCCATATTGTGAGCTTCCTCTACTAATGGGGCAAGTTCTGGAGAAATCAAGAAGAACTTTGCTTGAGAACTAGGATTGAGATTTATTCCTCCCAAACCTCCGCTTGCTTTCATGGAGCAATTGACATGCTCCTTTCTCTCCGCTTCTTCCAACTGTCCTGCTAACTGTGTCAAACGCTGCTTACAGTGACCTCCTTCCTAGGTCAGAAAGGCTTCTAGGTAAAAAGTGAAGAGAGACTGCAAGGTTATAAGATGTGCTGATTCTGATTGTTTAACATGATTGCCCTCCAGGATTTGGCTCACAGTAGAAGGGCCATACAGATCCACCTCTATCCATGCCATGTCAATTCCACTATTTTTGATGTATGCGCCAATGGTCTTCAGTTGGGCCATTACAATATGTAACTCTCCTGGACGAAGAATTATGTTGTTTAGATCATGACGAGCCATCTGCAGCTTCTTGACTGGCATATAAAGACCCATGTCCAGGGAGATGACGGTTTTTCTTTGTTGGCCAACAACCTTGACATTATAATGGCTTGAGCTTGCATGAGCACAGTAAGTATGGTGTTCCACTGGTGCGCCAGAGCTGCAATTAAGGGAGGTGCCCCTACTCTTGTAACTGGCATAGCTTCAGCCACCACGGAATTGTAAGCTGACGAGACCAGAACTTTGCTTTGCCAAAATTCCTATTCCTGTTGCACTTGTACATCATTAGGAAGTTTCTCTCTTACCCTAAACTAACCCTTACCCTAACCCCAACCTTAACCCTAACCCAGTGCTAACCCTAACAGGCAGGAGGTACAACAGTACCTGGACATCTTTTGTTGTTGTTGTTGTTATTCTTGATAACCTCGTTTCCATGCTATAATAATTGAAGGCTTCGGTGGAAAAAGGGCGTTAGGTTTTTTACTCAAAAATGAAATTTATCAAAAACGCTCCAAATTTCGTATGCAGTTTTGTTTAGGTGCGTTAGACAATGTTCTGCATGTTTTTTTGCTGAAGTTTGTTTCGTTTTCGAGATATTACGTATGCAAAAAACCCTGTATTTGTTGTCACGTCAGCACGTGACCGCAAAGACGGTAATTTCACTTAAAATCCAGCAAAATATTGATCTTTTGCAACGTGTAACCTCAAAAAGTGTTGATGTCAGGTTAAAACCGTTAAAACTTTTATTTCACGTTAACGTGCGACCGCAAAGACGTTCGGTTCACTCAAATTACAGCCAGATGTTAATTTCCCGCAATGCGCAAGCTAGACAATGTTGATATCAGGTCATTTACAGAGACTTAAAATTTTGATTTCACATTATCACGCCACCGCAAGGACTTAAACCCTTAGGGTTTTACTTAGGGTTAGGGTTACCGCTCGAAACTAGGGCTAGCGTTGAAGGGTTACGGAACAAGGTTAGGCTTAGAGTTAACGCTTAGGGCTACGGCTTGAAACTAGGGTTACCGCTTGAAACTAGGGTTACGGAACAAGATTAGGCTTAGAGTTAACGCTTAGGGCTACCGCTTGAAACTAGGGTTACCGCTTCAAATAGGGTTACCGCTTGAAACTAGGGTTACGGAACAAGGTTAGGCTTAGAGTTAACGCTTAGGGCTACGGCTTGAAACTAGGGTTACCGCTTAAAACTAGGGTTACCGCTTGAAACTAGGGTTACGGAACAAGGTTAGGCTTAGAGTTAACGCTTAGGGCTACCGCTTGAAACTAGGGTTACGCTTGAAATAGGGTTAACGCTTGAAACTAGGGTTACGGAACAAGGTTAGGCTTAGAGTTAACGTTTAGTGTTACCGCTTGAAACTAGGGTTAGCGTTGAAGGGTGAGGGTTATTGCCGAGGGTTAGCACTAGCGCTTCATTGTTAGGGTTAGCGCTTCGGATAACGTTAGAGTTAAGGTCAGGACGCGTTAGGGTTAGTGCAGTGTTAGGCCAAGGAGAACAATCAAGATGTAACCTTAAAAAATGTTGATTTCAGGTTTTTAAAACCGTTAAAATTGTGATTTCACGTTATCACGCGACCGCAAAGACGTTAATTTCACTCAAATTACAGCCAGTTCACTTTACGCGATTTCGCGTTAAGGCATGACGGCAAGGATGTTGATTTCACTTCAAATCCAGCAAGCTGTTCATTTCACCCAGCACGTAAACTTGAAAACGTCGATTTCGGGCCTAAATAGGTTAAAATGTTGATTTCACTTTAAAGCGTCACAGCAACTATCTCTATTTCATTTTAACTGCCTGCAACGTATAAGCTTAAAAATGTAGGGCTGACAGATTAACAGATTAACCCTTCTGTGCAACGTACAGGTCTCTCTCCTTACATCTGCATGGCCCCTGATCCCAGAAGTTTAAAACACTACAAATCATGCCGATTTGAAGTAAAATCAACGCAACCTGGATCACAGATCTATGTTTTGAATCAATCGATCGCTTCTTGTTGGCCATTATTATGTTGGAATAAAAAAGGAAAAAAACACGCTCTGTAATTAGTTAAATATTATTGTGATTTACGGAGTCTTGTCTTGGCTTGTCTTGCCGAACGTGATCGAAATGCATGCCGGGAAGGTTCTGTTACACCTCGTGCGCGGGTAAACATGGAGGATGATGCAAGAAAAATTTTATAAGTCTAAAAGCAGTTCTCATTTTCCAAACTTTGAAGCTAGCAACGCTTGGTAAATGGGCCACAACTCACGACAGGGTTTTATTCTTGGGCAAGAACTGCTCTTGGACTTTGCTGCCTGGATCGACCTGACTTCGAACGCTGATAACTGACTTGCCGCTGATATCAGTTGCGTTGGAAGTTACAGAACACGTTTTGCTTCTTTAAAACATGCTGGTGACTTACGGGTTATCAAGGCTTTATGATACCTATCAACCACCAGGCAGGCTACAAGGTACTTAAAAACAATGCTTAAGATATTAGTCGAAAGAGCTGTACTGCATCATGCATCACTTCTCTTTGCTTTGACGCTCGATCGAAATTCACGTGTTGTCTCACGTCACAATAAGCTGTATAAAAAAATCTCTCCAGATTCCCGCTGTATACGCATTTTTTTTAAATAGATATCTTCATTTTTGAAAAAAGAAAAGGTACAGAGCGAAAAAAAAAAAATTGAGCGACCTCGTGTCGAACCGGTGTCACGGCAAAACAAATTCGAATCTGGCCCGTTCAGCGCCTCATCCGCTTGTGCTAACGAAGCAGTAGTAAGAGCTTAAGGTATTATAGTGAGTTGATCGCTTAGCGAAACAAAAGGTTTCTTTTGTTTTCCATTCAACAAAAGGTCCCCAGAGGATGCCCTTGGAAAAATGTGTTTTTTTGCATACGTAATATCTCAAAAAGGAAGCAAACTTCAGGGAAAAAACATGCAGAACATTGTTTGACACACGGAAACAAAACTGCATGCGACAAAGTTCACTTTTCAGTAAAAAACCTAACGCCCTTTTTCCACCGAAGCCTTCACATAAATGAAGTTTAATTAATTGAAACTCAGTTAATTAAATTTGCATTTCAATCCATTCCATTTCAATTGTTATATGAACAAGTTTATTATTAATTACAATTATAAATGTTCGGCTATGATCTAATCTACGTCTAATAACATATTACTTACAGGTTTTTTGTAATTTTATTTAAATGGAGAAAGTTATAAAGACTGTTTCGACAGTGCCTTGTTTCCATGTTTGCTTAGTCACGTGATCATGTCAAGAAACTTGGTGGTATGTAATATCATTAAAGTAACTGAGATACATAGCCTCTATAAGTTTGGAGCAATTTCATTTAAACAGTATCAAGTTATAGAGGTCTTTGTTCCAGAGCCTTGTTTTCATGTTGGAGATTTACATCATATTTTAAAATCCCATTTAAACAGCTCGGTGGAAGTTTCAAGAGTGCCACCAAAATTTTTCATGTCATTTAAGGTCCTCTTAACACAATAAGATAAGTTGCTTGCTTGCCACCTAAAATTCCCATGGGACTTAAATATAACACATTTGCTCCCAGAATATTTCGCGATTTTATTCCCTCATTCAACGATAGCATAAAAATACGAGACGATAGAGTGCTGTGAACAGCCTATGTCGGAAAGTTATTATAATCTTTTCAGATGACACTTTGTTTACATTGTTCAGCCTCATCGAATTACGAATCTCGTAAAATGTCAGTGGTAAAGTTTACCGCGTACTAGCTTGGTTGGCGCTTCCTTATAATTTGATAAAAGTAAACGGCTTCTTTTTATAAAAACCTTTTTTCAACCTAGTTCAAAGCCACAGCATCGTTTGTGTTTAGCATAGAGACTCCATAGGCCCTCGATTTGACTGATACGAGACTGAGACGGGGGAACCATTGATATTTCTCACTGTTACCGATTAGATGACAAATATTTCGTGACTTATACTTAATGTTGCAGTGGTAAAGTTTACCCCAAGCGTCCTTGATTGGCGCCAAAACCTGTGTCATCGACTTCGCAGTAATCACGATTCAGCCTTACTTGATACAGACTGAGGTAAACCTGACTGTTATGAAAAATAAAAGGCTTTTCTGTAACGGCAGGGCATGTTTGTTTTTTCTTTATCAAATTATAAGGAAGCGCCAACCAAGCTAGCACGCGGTAAACTTTACCACTGACGTATTACGAGATTCGTAATTCGGTGAGGCTGAACAATGTAAACAAAGTGTCAATATTTCCAAATCAAACCAACATTTCCAAATTCCAATTCGATCCTGGAATGCACGGACATTTCTTGACGAGTTCTTGTGAACTCCTTGGTGCTCCGTGTGTAAACAAATTACATTTACATTTACATTTTTTTACATCCAAAAAGATTATAATAACTCTCACAGCGCTCTATCTTCTCGTATTTTTATGCTATTTTTACTTGTTATAAATGTTATACACCTCTGTCTTGTACAATCAGGTTGACAGAAGATATGTTGAAACATGTCTTTCAAAGTCAGAACTGGTGTTGTCTTTTTTAAACTTAAAACTTCCCTGCTGCCGGCTGTGTCCAGCCATTGTTGTCATTTTCATTTCTCTTGTAAACTATCCTGCAAATCATCACAGGTTTGAGGGTTGCACACCACATGGTAATCCATAATAAATTATTTATAGGTAATTGTCGCAGTTCTCAATGGTCCTATGATTTTTTTCTCATGCAGGCTGCTTCTTGTTGGCTGTACCATGATTTCTGGAGTGGGACTACTTCAGGTGCAGTACTGCAGATTTCTACCTTTACTGTATATATTTCCTTTATTATAGTCTGTGGAGGTGGGAAGGCCTTGTAGTCTAGATTCAAGCCCTGGCTAGGGCATTGTGTTGTGTTCTTGGGGCAGGGGCTAGTAGTTGCTTCATACTACAGAAACTGGAGATAAGTGCCACCCTGATGGGCCACTTGAAATGTATGCAGACTTAACCTTTATTTTTGTACATGTGATGCAATGATGATTTGAAAAAAGCCAAGACAATTCTAGCTATGGTTTGGATATAACACACATTTGTTCTTTTGCCTTTAGCTACTTTGCCTGTTTTAGAGTCTTTCTCTGCAATGTGACAGGGATATAGAAAACTTGTTGCAAAGCAATGATTTTGAGGAATCCTGATCTATTGTAATCGACACTAGGAGGTCGTGTTGTTCAATTGGTTTGCAGCTTCATCAGGCAAGATAATCTCCTGGGGTGGCGTGTTGTTTACGAACCTTTACAAGCTAAAATATTGCATTAATTTTGGGAGGAAAATTGGATATTTAGCATAATATTTTTCCAGTAGCGTCCATTTACACAAGATGTCTTGCATATTTTTAGCTACTCCAACTTCAGATGCAGATACAGTATTGTGCAAAAGTAACGCAAGCGAAATGCGCGAATTTCGTTCTTTGTTCACCCGAACTTTCCAGGAAAGTTCGCGCGTAAGTTCGAGTGACAATTTGAGGCCTTTCGAGCGAAATTTCCCTGGAACAAAGAATGCTTTTTCGTCG
>JAHPZR010014601.1:10000-15000 GCA_019787425.1 Platygyra sinensis | reverse complement strand
CCTTTGGCAGGTCCTTGAAGATCTATAAAGATCCTCAAAGATCCTGTCAGGATTTTCACCAGGGATATGCACAACTTGGATAATTTCCAACACCACTAGGAGAGTGTGAAAGATAAACGCTAGGCAGCTTGGAGTAAATGGGCCCTTTGCACGGTCACATGGTACAAAATTACATATACTGGTGAGCAAGTTGCGCAGTGGGCAACTTGTACCAGTTCACCTGGACCTGCCTTTGTTTTGGAACTGAGTCCCACTGTGCAACTTGCTCATCAGTATATGTAATTTTTTACCATGTGACCGGCTTGTGCAAAGGGCTTATTACTTGAGCCAAAATTGATTTACCTGGTGAAGTGGACTACATGAGCAAATTATTACAGAAACTATTTTCAGTGCTCAGTGTGCTTGTTTGGCTATGAAATTAATCGTGAATTTTTTCATATCCCATCATTTTTATTCAGATTTTTACAGTTGGTGTGATATCCCACAATTTTTACCCACTTAAAGAAGTGTAGATGTAGATATAGATGTAAATCATAGCAGTCTTGAAAAATGCAGGCACACAGTGGAATACTAATTGTGTGATACAGGGAACACAATTATTTCATTTTCAATAATTCAAAAATAGGTCCGCGGTGCGGACAAGTGTGGCTTACGAGTTACCCTGGTCCCAGATATTTTTCTTGCCTCTTCACAGCTCTGGTTCTCTCATCTCATGCAGAGAAAAATCAAGAAAAACCTCTGGGATTGGAGTACTTACGAGTCGATTTTCTACGTATAATTGGAATCCCGCAGATTTTCCTGTATGCAGATTCAGTTACAAAAAATTGATTCACGTACGCGATTAGTAGATGTTTGAATTTTAAAGAAAATTGTTGGGAGGCCTGACATTGTAGGGGAGTGATCTGTGATGGACTATCATCCCATACACGGGGAGTAGAAATACTTCTAGCCACTTCATGCTACAGAAATGGGGATAACCTCATGCTGCTTTGAGCCAGTCAGCTCCAAGGCTTCCTTTTTTAGATAATAGGAGGGCAGGACAGATCTCTTTTGTCAGAATCTATATCCTCGTTGGAGCAAATTTCACGATTTAGAATACTCCGAATCAGAACAGGACCCAGTTGGTCAAAAAATGGAAAAAACACTAGTTGTTCAAATGATAAATGACTATCTAATGGATAGGTGTTGGCAAAACAAACCAGGTTATCTAGTGGATATGGGTGTGCGGCAGTATCCTTTCTTGAGCAGTGGTTGGTGATCGCACTTCTTAAATTTTAAGTGCTATCTTTTAGGGTTCTAATGAAGCTCAAGCAACTTCCATATTATTCTCCCTTAGGAAGTAAATTTACATCTTCTGACGAGTATTGCTTGCCTTTTCATATGGGTGTCCCCGACTCTGCCGGGTTTCTAAATGTGTAACACAAAGTGGTTGAGTGAAGGGGTGATACAACTTAGATCAAAGTGGGTTAGCCACTGAACATGGAAAATAAATTATGAAAGGGTGTTATGAGGAATTGCTCGTTAACGAAGTACTTGTGGTGTGAGTGCAGTCTAGGTTTCGAACAAGCACATAAAGCCTTTATCCATTCAGGGTTGTGTTGTCATTTGTAAAAACAGAAAAAAAAAGTTCAAGGTTAACAAACTGTTTGTTACTGAGGCTTGCACGTTTTCATTACATGTATTTGTGCAGGTTTTCTCTGTGCTGCAGTCAAAAAAGGCAAGATAATTTTTTTTGTCAAAACTGAGGTTTAACACTTTCAAATACTTGTAAGTAATGCACAAGTTGATACATGCTGGATCGTCACGCAAGAGGTTAAGAGTTCAAATCCCATTTGTGCATGCTTTTCATTTTGTTTCATTTTGTTTTCTTCTTCACTGCTTTCTCTTTTTCTGCCCAAAAAAACATATACGGAAAGGTACTGTGTGTGTTTCTGTTTCCTGGATTAAAAGAAAATCCTCTGGAACGTTTTTAAAATCATTCTTTTAGATGGATTGTTTTTAACCCGTGCGCGACATAGCGCCGCATGAAATAATTGAGATATTACTTATCCAAAAGAATGCTATACGTCAGCGTTTAAATAAATGTTTTACCTTCCATATTTTAAATAAACCTTTTTTCCTTCCGCAGCGTGAAATAATATGATTTCAGAATTGTAAACTCTTCCAGGAAACTTGCATCAGTGCAGATAAAGTGAAACATGATGACTAATTAAAACAACGTACGCAAAATTCAAAACAGGAGAAACAACAAACAGTATTGTCATTGTTTCTCCTTGAAATAAACACCTTGTTATCTTTAAGGACACTGTTTCTCAGTGCTGAGTACTTCACCGGAAATTAATTGTTGTTTTAATTAAAGGTAAGCTGTTATCAATTTTTTTTGGAGCAGTTCCTGTTTGCACAAGTTTATCCGATACTGAACCTTTGACCTATCGCGTGTGGGACATGCTTATCGACCTAAACTTGTGTGTACAAACCATATGTTCTTATAGACTGCTAGCAGTCTCTTTCTTTTCCTAGCCCGCTAGAAACTACTGAGTTCTTTTCTTGGTGCACTAGAAATTACTGGAACATGCGATTGATCCCCATTCCCTCCTCGTTTCTTTCCCTAGTTTGCATAATATATTTTGAGTTTTTCAGGAACAGAAACCGACTACTCGTAGTCAAATGTTCTTATTATGACTCAGCACAAATTTATGCGGTACTGGATAAAGTGAAAACCAAAGCATTACAACCCGTACCAAAGATTCAACCAGTGTAAGAGCATAAATTCTCTTGCACAATCTGCACTTATAACACAAGCTGCAATCATGGACAAAAGTGTTGACACATTTGAGCAAAACAAACGCTTTCTATCGGCGTCCTTCCATAACTTAAAAAGCATCTTTTTTGTTGATAGCCTACCCCCCTCTCCCCCTTTTCAATGTTGCAATACGCTCTGTGGACACTCACCTGGTTACAACATTGAAAAGGGGAGAGGGGGTCGAAATGCCAAAATTAGACATTGAAAAACTCACTCATTGAACGAAACGGGTCTTTTTCGGAGAGTGTATAGACTACTTTTGTCCATCATTGTGGGTCTGTGTCTGTTGGCTTGTGCCAGGAAAAGTAACTCGTGATACGATAACCTGAAAAAATTACTCAAACCCAAGCTTACAACCAAGACTACTAGTTCACCACAGACACAGGCGCTCGACTCTCATAGACAAACAAATAAAGAAATAAATAAATAAATCAGGTGATACCATAATGTGGCTTTACACTTCGTGTAAGCCACACAACAAAGAGGGTTGTCCAATACTCCGACAAATTTATGCGTAGCATTGTATTGTATTAGATCCATATAACAATAGATTAGCAATACAGTACAATCGAGAACAACGCAGTACAATAGAATACAATACAATGCTATGCATAAATTTGTCACAGTATTGGACAAGTATCTCAAGGACGGTTGTTGCCTCAATCATGACTTATTTTGCTAACTGAGGTCATTTACAGCTCATATAATCATACAAATTAACTAACTGATCTCCTGTGTGGTGTGTAGTGACTAAATCCATTATTAATGGTTTACTGACTAAATGGCATATTTTTGACTGTTTACTGACTAGGGCTGTGCCCCATTATTACTCCACTGACACCCTCACAAATTAATATGGCTGTCATAGGTTACCCACGGTTGTCCTCATTTGTCAACTCTGGACATTGGCTACTGCTATAGAATTTTAAATCATGGCACACTGCCAGTGGGAGTGAGTGCTTTTCCTCCAAATCTGACAGAACTGACTTTACATGGAGTGCAGATGTCCAGGAATTTACTTATTGGCCTTGTGGATGAACTAGCTTACATAAAAAGATTGACTTTGTGTGGCATGAAAGCTGTTGATGATGATACTTTAGAGCAAGTAAGTTTTTATATTATCAAGCATCTAAAGTTGTGGATTGGTGACAATCCCTTTCTTACTTTGTTAGGCGAGCAATGGTCACCAAATCAGAAGTTAAAGTACCTTAAAGGTTTCTTAATCAATTAAACAATATACTACAGCTGGTATCCTAACGAGATATAGGCTCCCTATAGGAACCTTTATCAGCTAGATTCCTGCTAACAGGCATGTCATGTTTGTCAAAAATAAATTTTACTGAGACTACTGTCTAAAAGGCTCTCACGAAAAAGGAATAATTTGTCAACTTCATGTAACAACAGGCAAACTCTCCTGGATTGTTCGAGAGTCTTAAATACACAGGGAAAATGTTGGATATTTGATGTGCTTCATGGTTGACCAGACAAGGGCTATCTGTGCACAAAATTGACATTCTTCCCAGTTTGTATTTTTTGAGTAGGCATCCCTGTAACTTAACAAGTGCCATGTTTTTCTTTCCAGATTTGTTTAGCAGCAGGACGGACCTTGACATCTTTGGACCTAAGTGGTTGTTCTTCTTTGACAGACACTGGTCTGTCAACCATCAGCAAACACTGTCAAGCCATTGACTCTCTTAAAGTTTCTTTTTGCCCTAATATTTCTGGCAAGTGCTTGAAACCACTGTTCATCTGCCCAAGGAGAGGCCGAGATTTCAAAGCATTCGTCGCTAATGGATGTAAAATGGTGAGTTTCGAGTCATTTTCAAATATAATTTAGTAAATGAGTACATCTTACTAAGAGCTAACTCTTTACATGACCTTTTCAAAGAATTTTGAGAAATTTGGCAGCAAAGAAATTGGTCTATAATTTGCATATTCAAGACTCGGATCCTCTGTTTTGTACATAGGAATTAATTGACCAATTTTTAGTTATCTTGAAAGACACCTTGTAATACAGAAAGATCTTGAGTGTTTGTCTGAGGTGCGGAAATCCAATGAAATGAATTCTTTATCACACGCTTAGAAATATTGTCATAACCAGAAGCTTTTCTCGGTGAAACCAAGGTACAAATGTTTTCCTATTCACGAGTATCGGTGGGTTTTAGAGTGATAGGAAGATAATCTTTGCTACCAAGAA
>JAHPZR010014601.1:0-5000 GCA_019787425.1 Platygyra sinensis | reverse complement strand
TGCCTAGAATAACCATTGGGGCTAGTGGAGGCAGGCAGCCAGTTAACATCAGGATTAAATAGAAAAGTAGTGTGTTTTTCAGATACTTTTTGTAGCTAATTGACAATGTTTGGTTTGCATATAGGTTAGTCGCTGGATTTGGTGAAATATATTAGGAAAAAACAAATGGCTTCTTAAAAGTCTAAACAACTCACATTCGTAAAAGCACATGAGACATGAGCTGAAGTAGTATACGGCAACGGTATGGAACCACAGGGAAAAACATGGATTTTTGTTTAGGAGTCAATAATGGTTAAAGAGTGATGACGTCAAAAGTTAGAGAATGGAATGGACCAATCAGGGCCCGGGCCATCATAGCATTCTACTGGGGGTGGTTCTGACATCATGAGGGACCACTCATGATGTTATGTGTCCGTGGAGGAAAATCCAGAGAGAGAGGAGACAGAGATTCACAGGGAATGCTTTTCAATAGTGCAAAGGACGCGGCTGGGCTTAAAAAACACCTCTCCTTCACCACCACCATCGCCACCACCACTACCACTGTCACTACCACTATCAGCACCATATTCACCATCACCACATTCACTTCTAACGCCAACTCCACCAACACCATACGCACCACCTCTAATGCCATCCATGTATAAAAATAGGTCCGCAACGGGTACTTGTGTGGGATTTCAGTCAAATAGACATTGATGAGTAGCTTTACAGTAAACGTAATACATTTTGTTATGTTATAGCGATAAATTCCGTAGAATGCCACCTTGCAGGGAGAAAACGGTTAGGGGAGAGAGATGTTTGAACTTCTAGTTTCGAAGAAAAAGTACAGGTGCTTACTATTTGTCAGAATAAACCGTTTGGGATGACCGGTGAATAATGCTAAAAGTTTTTATCAAAATCAGCAAACCAGTCCAACGAGATGGCGATTACCATTTGAAATTGTTTTCGGCAGATGAGAGATGGAAAGTGGAAAACTTAGCAAATGGTAAGGAAATTTCCACTGTTTCGTTCAGAACGCAAAAAGAGGACTATCTCTGTAGGTAGTATACAATTTTTGAACAGATTTTTTGAGAAAATTAGGGTGCTTACCATTTAGCAAAATAATCCGGAAATTTCGGTTGGAAGTGAAATGGAAAGGAATTTTTTGTGGATAATCCGATCAGAAATTGTAGACTACCTCCAGAGGTAGACCTCTTTTTCCGTTCGGAACGGAACGGCGGAAATTTCCTGACCATTTCGTAAACTTTCCAGTTTCCAGTCTCTCATCAGCCAACAACAATTACGGGAAATCGAATTGGAAACGGTAAGCGCCATCTTGTTCGGTTGGTTGGTTGATTTTGGAGAAATTCTTACCATTATTCATGGGTCGTCCCAACCAGTTTATTCTAACGAGTAGTAAGCATCCTTAGTGTTCCATTTGACTTTCAACTGACATTTCTGGATTTTTGCTTAATGGTAAGGCACCAAAGCTCTCTTAGGGTGTGGTTAGACGGGGCTGTTGATGTGGTATAAGAAACCTTTTTACGACAGGAGAGGTCATTTAGTGAGTGTTACCAATATTTTCCTGAGGTAAGTTTCCCGTGGTAAATATTTATGGATTCGTTATAAGGATGACCCAAAGCAACTATGACATTAAATGTGATGCTGTTTTGATCTCCAAGTTATAAGAGCTAATCACGATTCTCCATTTAAATGGTTTTCCTTTCGTGACAACTTTTTTAACGTTAGCAAGATCATAAATCCAGTGTAGCTGTTGGTTGACAAGGGATAGCAAAACTTACATGTGATTCAGTTTGGGATAATCTACCATGGTAAATGCCGTTTACTGTGGTTTGTGTATTTCCCAGTCAGCAGACGAAGCTGGTCAGAACATGGCCCCAAAGTATCACGGGGAAGGAGGGGGTGGTGATTGACAGAGTTAAGAGTCACTGAAGTAAACATTTTGCAGGTCAGGGCTTGTCACGCATTTGAGCATATAGAGGTTCTCAGCCATCGTAAATCTTTTGCAATTAACTGCCAAAATGTGTTACAGTCCATGTGCTTCAGGCATGAACATACTAGTTCAGAGACTCGTGACTCAACAAAAAGGTAAATGCCGTCTACTTTTATCGGTTTCATTCATCAGCTGAATTATTCGAATCAGTCGCCTGTAACAGAGATGAATTTTGTTTACGATAAAGCTGGATACAGATCAGCAGGCACTTAAAGTGCAATTGTCTGCTAAGATTATTCGTGCTTCCAGCTTTAAACGCTGTACGTAAGCTACACTTTTACAAATTAGCTTTTCTGTTTTAATATGACCTGTAAATGTGAAGATTTTTGGCAAAAAGTTTGAATGCGTTAGTTTTTTGACTTGCGAATCTACAGAAAGTGGCGCTGTTATCCGACATGCTCTAACGTGACACGTTTATGATGTAACGTGACATGATGTACCCATGATATCAGACTTGCCAAAGAGGAGCTGATCAAATTTGTGAAAGGCATGAACGATGGCAAGGGTTTCTTTTTCAATTTGAGCGTATTGCTGTTCAGTTGGAGAGAGAGAGCTGGAACTGTAGGCAACTGGTTGCCATTGCATGTTGCTCGAGCCATTAGGGTCAGTGACTGGTTGAAGCAGTGCCGCACCAAGGCCATATTCCGAGGCATCTACTTGGAGTACCACAGGGGAATTTATGTCGAAGTAGCGCAGACAAGGTGTCTTGGACACTAGTTCCTTGGCTTTTGCAAAGGCGTTGGTGTGCTGCTCAGACCAGAGAAATTCCTGTTTGATGTGAGTGAGGTCACGGAGAGGGCGGACAACTTCGCTCAGATTTGGGCAGAACTTGGCTAGATAAGTGATGGTTCCCAAGAACCGGCGAGTGGCAGCCTTATCTCGAGGTTGAGGCATTTCTAGGACAGCAGTTACTATCTCCGTGCTGGGTTTAAGTCCCTCGGGAGTGAGTATATGGCCCATAAATGGTGCTGTAGATGTTTTAAACTGGATGTTGTCTGGGTTGAGCTTAAGGTTATGCTCAGAGAGACGAGCTAACAAGTTGAGGACAGTGGGGTCATGATCTTTGGTGGCATCTGCTAAAGATTCACCTCGGCCAACAACAATGATATCGTCAGCAATGTTCACAACACCTTCCATTCCACTCAGGACATCATGGAGACGACGTTGCAATTCTTCAGGAGCTGAACTAATAACAAATGGGAGTCGAGTCCAGCGATAGCGGCCCCACAGGGTGTGCATGGTGGTCAGTAGAGAAGATTCAAGTGTGAGTTCAATGTTTTGAAATGCATCTTTGATGTCAAAGACAGAAAAGATCTTTGCTTGGTGGAAGCGATGGATGTTTTCCTCAAGAGTGGGTATGGGATAGACCGGTCCAATGATGGCTTTATTGACTGTTTGGAAGGGGTCCAAGCAAATTCTAACTTTGGCGGGTTTGTTGGCCGTTGCTGGATGCTCGCGTACAACCATGTTAGATATCCATGGGGTAGGTTTGTTTACTCGAACCAATTGACCGGTGTGGATCAGCTTGCTCAATGCCTCCTTGATAATGGGTAGTTTGGGAGCGGCATAGCGGTGGGGAGGTGCTTGGATGGGCTTCACATCAGGATTGAGGGTTATTGAAAAGGGTTCACTCAGTTTGCCTAAACCCTCAAACAATTCGGGGTTGGCCTGTGATTTATTTCAATGATAACTCACCTATAGGAGGTGCGGCTACTTGACTGTCATCCAGCTGATTGGCGTTTTCCACATCGTAATTGATGATGCCCATTCGGGTGCTGTCAGCCAAGCCCAAAAGAGGAGGATAGTAGCGTTGTGCAGTGATGATTTGTACAACAATGTCATACACTTTTCCATGGCGAGTGCACTGAAGAGTGGCTTGTCCTGTGGTTGGAATGACTGCCTTTGAGTAGTCAAGAAGGCGAACATGAGACGAGATCACCTGGACTGGTGAGAGATTGTTCAAGTCCGAAACATGTAAGGTGTTACAGGAGCAGCCTGAGTCAACCTGGAATCTGAGTCGCTTGAGGGATGATGGTTTGGTAGCAGGCGGGCTGAGGTCAAGGTCAACAAACATACCTTTTGGTGAGGATGAAACTTGGTACACATCATGTGTGACGAAGTAAGTGAGATTCTGTTCCACATCAGATACCACATTTGCAGAGGATGCTCTGCAAACTTTTTGCCAGTGTCCGCGTTTAACACAACCATGGCAGGTGTCATTGGATGCTGGGCAGTGTCGACGTGAAGAATGGGCTGCACGTCCGCACCAGATGCAAGCAGAGTGAGGACCTTCGGTGGGAGGGCCGGTCGAGTGCCTGGGTGGATGGGGTAATTTTGGCTTGATCCCAGAGGGTGTTACTTTGTGTGCTCCCTCCTCGAGATGTTGCTGTGTAATGGCTGAGTCCGTTTGAATGCTGGCCTCAAAATCACAAGCTTTGGAGATGACTTGGGCAAACATGAGCGAGGTTAAATCCTCATGTGTGCCACGCTTGGATAGACATTCCTGGGGATTGTTTCAGGACACGGAGAAAATTGTGTGTACTTTGGATTATCGGCTCACCGCCAAGATAGTGCTGGGAGAGTTTTGCGAGCCATTGGGCCGGGTTTTGCTTTTCCTCTTCTTGTATTTGCGAGTCAATGGTAGTCGTAAGCACGTCCCATTCTGCTTGGGGAAATGCGCGACAAAGAGCGGCCATGGCTTTCGGGCGTTTGGCCGAGATCCAATAGTCCTCGCTGTCGAGGGTTTTGGTGGGATTGACATAATCTTCCATGACACAGAAGTCCCTGAAGTTAGCGACGAAAAACTTAAATGCACCGCGGCGATCCGCTGAACTGGCGTCGAAAATAGGTCGATCTTTGCCCATGTTGCGAGAAGTCCAAGAGTTGAGATCAGGATGAGTGAGAGCCCCAGAGATAAATATAGTTTACTAGAGCACTTGAGCCACGTCGGTTGGTTCGCGATGTTTTGAGCGATGCGACGAAGCTGAGCGTGATGAGGTCGGTCAAC
>JAHPZR010014599.1:25000-35596 GCA_019787425.1 Platygyra sinensis | reverse complement strand
AGAGTGGGACAATGAAGCAAGTCGCAGTAGCCCTTTTCAATCAAGTAAGACTTTCTTCTGTATCCTTACCTTGTTCCGAATTTTATTTCAATTTGAGATATACTTGTTATGCAATGCGTTCGAGTGGCATACCATGGAAATATATCCCAGGAGTCACTTCGAGAAATAACGTATGCCAAAAACCCAAGTCAGCTAATTTACATAGTGTAACGTACTAGACTTCAAACATCGATTTCAGTTTTATTGATAGGACATTTACGTGGTTATGAGGCGTCGAACGCTAGCTAAATTTTATCGAAACTCGCCAGTCATTTAAGTCTAGAGACCCGCGAGTCCGACACTTCTCAAAGAAGCCAGTGGTGTTTTTCTGTGCTTCCCAAAAGCGAAGAGACCAAATCGGCATTTTGCAGTACAGAATACTGAGCCAGCTGCGACAGTCTGATATCAACTCTCGTCTTAAAAGTGACCTGCAGTTGACAGTCTTGGCCCATCTGCCAAAGATTGTCCTACAAGAAATTGGGAAAGGGGAATTGTTGTTTGACTTAGCGAAAAACGGAGATGTTCGATTAGGTGATGACCGCGTCCGAGAGGACATTTGATGACCATAATTCTTTGTGACAGAGGGCGCTGTCACCTTGAAAAGTTCTCGCAAGGACTTGAAATGTAATTTGCTGTTACTAAACGTCAGTGTTGTGACGGTTAACTCTGTAGTCCTTGATGACATAGTACAAAGATACATAGAGAAAGTTTTGTGTTTGTTTCAACAAGATATGCAAGCCGACTGGTTCGATCATGTAATCCAACCACCAACTAGGGCGGATGGGGAAACCTCTCCTGTTCAACAAAGACACTTTTTACTGCCGAAGCTTTTTATTTGGGCACCGGTGGAACATTTCCAGTTGCAACTGAGATGTCCCAAACATGGTGCTGCGATGACTGGCCAACAATGGACAAATGTAATCAACAAAAAGAGCTATTTGAACCCGAGAATGGTGTACGACTTGGGTGGTAACATTATCCTTGTGCAACGTTATTATAGATGCACCTACCAGGGATTTGACCGTCAGTGTCGTTACCTCTCTGGGTCTGCGGCAATTATGGAGTGGCTGCCTACTTCTATTTCAAACCTCTTTCCCTTCAAGAAGTATCATAAATCGTGCTGTACTATGGATATTATCAATTTAGTCGAGACTTTGGTTTTGGAAGGTAACAACTTTCTACAGATAAGTGAAATAATTGCCAACTTCAACTTCAGGGAATTTTCTTACAGAAATAAACGCTTTCTTTCTTCTTTATCATCAAATCAAACCTCTTGCACTGGGAACATTACAGACGAAGGTCGCATCACCGTGACTTTTTACGAGGACATGATCTTCTCTTTTCCGTCGGATTCCCAGTTAATTAGAATATATCTAGATCGCTTCGAAGAAACAAGGCTGTTATACCGAGAGGAAATGGAAAAGATCGAAGCAATGTCTTTATCATTCGATCACACATTTAAAGTTGGAAAAAATATTGGTTGTTATCGCGACACGGATGGGCGCTATGTAAAACAATTCCACTTTTTATTACTTCTGTTAAATGAAAACAACGAAATCGTGGACTGGAGGTTGACAAAATCCGCGGGTTATTCCGAAGTAAAAGATCTGTTGCGAGACGTGAAAAATCGAAACGGGATAAACTTGAAGTCGGTTCATGTAGACAATTGCTGTCAGTCAAGAAAGCAGATTCAAGAAGTAATGGGCGATGTCCCAGTTAAACTCGATTTATTCCACGCAGTACAACGAGTGACCAATGTAATTCCAAAAAGAAATGAATTTTTAAAGACGTTCTGCAAAGAATTCTCCCTGGTTTTCCGACAAGATGGGGATTTAGGAGATGATCGTAAGTTAAAAACTCCAGAGCCTCCTATTATATGCAAAAATCTGGACACCTTTTGTGAACGTTGGAAAACAGTCCTCGCTAGCGAGATATTTGAATCTCTCTCTAGTGAAATACAGAATTTGCGTAGGCACATCACTAATGGCTGTCTCTCCGGAATCGAGCCGGGTGCAGGGACGGCGGGAAACAAGAGAGTACATCGAAGTTTAAACAGATCTCTCCTATGTGGGACATCCGTTATAGGTCCTGAACTTGCCATTGCAGTATTAACGGTACTTATTCATAGCCTGAACACTAAACGAAGAAAAGAAAAACACTTCAAAAACTATCGCGTGGTTCCAGATGTTCCACTGAACAAGGACCGGTCATTTCACGAGAGAAAAGCCAACAAAAACGAGGAAAACCCCTTTAATGATGCAATGAATAGCGATGTAACTGGCGACGGTACAGACGAGCGGTCTATGTCGTTGGAAGAACATAATGACGAGATGATACTTATGGCGGATGACATAAAACATCTTCTTTCTAATGCTATAGCAAAGAGAATAGTTAACACAAGCAACCAACTTTACAGTGTACTTCTAAAAATTAGTAACACTGTCAAAGACAAATCAGCGAATTTTTTTGATGTACCCTTCATGCAGATTATTACACAAAATACATTGACCAGCGATAATAAAGAAGACATGGAGAATTCTAATAATCATCGCTGCAATCTTTCAAGAAACCTTGCCTCGTTTGAATTGACAATCGATCCCGTTTCAGGCGATGATGACTGTGTTTTTACTAGTATTGTTAGGCAGTTGCGGAGACTCCCAGAAGTTATTGAGAATAAACCATCGCTTACCGCGCACCTTGCAGCTTTGGGTTTAAGAGGCCCTGAGGAGGACGATGCATACAGGTTAAGACAACTTTTTGTGGATCAAGTGCAAAGTAATGAAATGTACCAATTGGTCACAGGGATTAACCCCGATAGACTGAACGAAGAAACCGAACTCTTTAGGGAGCGTGGTACGTTTTGTGGTAATCTCGGCGATCTTGTTGTGCGAGTTTGTGCAGATGTACTTCAAATTCCAGTGGTTGTGATAACGTCATTGGCGTCTTTTCCTCACACTAGTTTTGTCCCAGCCGATTTAATTGCGACTACACCATTATACCTTGCATTTGATGCCACAGCTTGCGGACATTACGATGCCACTAAGAAGCAAGGTGAGTACCCGGCACCTGTCCTGCGGATGATATAGGCTGCCTAATGGGGAGTGAGATGAATTCCGAATAGAGGTGTGCCTGCAGAGGAATGTTTGCACCGGATGATGCGTTTAAAATTTTGAGTTTACCAGTAAGAACCCGTACACTCAAACCACTAGCGGATATCACTTGGGGAATGCCACCGTTGAGATATTCCCCACTTTTAGCCAGGGCACATTGGGCCACGTTATGTGTTCCGTCCAATCGAGCGCGAGCAAAAGTATTTGATAGATTCGTTTTAAATTGACGCCATGAAGGCTTGGTTAGCAAAAAAAGAACATGTGTTCAAAAACATATGCTCACTCATTAATTAACTAATGGTGAAGTAGAATTTACAATAATGTGCACATCATCATCAAATCAGTTTTATTTGGTGTCCCAGTGAGGTGTTGTATGTTTCTATTTTGTAAACCAGTTTTTTTCATCTTTTAGGCACACGGGAAGCATTGAATGGGTGAACATTCTTTCTTTGGTGTATGCCCCCAAAAGATGTTCTTACAGGTTTGTCACATGACTTCTCTTTTTTATTCACCTTCAAATTTGCATTTCTTTCTTTCCTCTATGGTTTTCTCTTTGATTACTCAAGAATGTTGCTGTACATGAACTATTATTGCAAATGCACTTCCTTGTGCACGACAGCCCTTTTCTCACACAGGGGCAAAGCTTGCGTGCGGATGGTTGGCATGATGAATTGTTGCCTCTTGCCGTATTTTTGCCACAGGAACAGCCTTTCAACCCAACGTTGAGTGATATTTCAGAATCTGCAAGACAAGGAAATCACAATATATCGTAAATTAGTGTCAAGACTGCTGGCTCCGCTTCCTTCGTTAGAACATGTAGTCTGGTTGACTGTATGTTCTCTTGCTGCAAAGTGAATAATGTTCTCTTTTCACATTACTTTGAAAATGCGCTTGACAAATGATGCTTCAACAAGGGTCAAAGTTGTCGGGTGGAATTACAAAAATTATAGGAAGGAAAAAAGGAGGTTACAGTCAATTTAAAACGAATCTATCAAATACTTTTGCTCGCGCTCGATTGGACGGAACACATAACGTGGCCCAATGTGCCCTGGCTAAAAGTGGGGAATATCTCAACGGTGGCATTCCCCAAGTGATATCCGCTAGTGGTTTGAGTGTACGGGTTCTTACTGGTAAACTCAAAATTTTAAACGCATCATCCGGTGCAAACATTCCTCTGCAGGCACACCTCTATTCGGAATTCATCTCACTCCCCATTAGGCAGCCTATATCATCCGCAGGACAGGTGCCGGGTACTCACCTTGCTTCTTAGTGGCATCGTAATGTCCGCAAGCTGTGGCATCAAATGCAAGGTATAATGGTGTAGTCGCAATTAAATCGGCTGGGACAAAACTAGTGTGAGGAAAAGACGCCAATGACGTTATCACAACCACTGGAATTTGAAGTACATCTGCACAAACTCGCACAACAAGATCGCCGAGATTACCACAAAACGTACCACGCTCCCTAAAGAGTTCGGTTTCTTCGTTCAGTCTATCGGGGTTAATCCCTGTGACCAATTGGTACATTTCATTACTTTGCACTTGATCCACAAAAAGTTGTCTTAACCTGTATGCATCGTCCTCCTCAGGGCCTCTTAAACCCAAAGCTGCAAGGTGCGCGGTAAGCGATGGTTTATTCTCAATAACTTCTGGGAGTCTCCGCAACTGCCTAACAATACTAGTAAAAACACAGTCATCATCGCCTGAAACGGGATCGATTGTCAATTCAAACGAGGCAAGGTTTCTTGAAAGATTGCAGCGATGATTATTAGAATTCTCCATGTCTTCTTTATTATCGCTGGTCAATGTATTTTGTGTAATAATCTGCATGAAGGGTACATCAAAAAAATTCGCTGATTTGTCTTTGACAGTGTTACTAATTTTTAGAAGTACACTGTAAAGTTGGTTGCTTGTGTTAACTATTCTCTTTGCTATAGCATTAGAAAGAAGATGTTTTATGTCATCCGCCATAAGTATCATCTCGTCATTATGTTCTTCCAACGACATAGACCGCTCGTCTGTACCGTCGCCAGTTACATCGCTATTCATTGCATCATTAAAGGGGTTTTCCTCGTTTTTGTTGGCTTTTCTCTCGTGAAATGACCGGTCCTTGTTCAGTGGAACATCTGGAACCACGCGATAGTTTTTGAAGTGTTTTTCTTTTCTTCGTTTAGTGTTCAGGCTATGAATAAGTACCGTTAATACTGCAATGGCAAGTTCAGGACCTATAACGGATGTCCCACATAGGAGAGATCTGTTTAAACTTCGATGTACTCTCTTGTTTCCCGCCGTCCCTGCACCCGGCTCGATTCCGGAGAGACAGCCATTAGTGATGTGCCTACGCAAATTCTGTATTTCACTAGAGAGAGATTCAAATATCTCGCTAGCGAGGACTGTTTTCCAACGTTCACAAAAGGTGTCCAGATTTTTGCATATAATAGGAGGCTCTGGAGTTTTTAACTTACGATCATCTCCTAAATCCCCATCTTGTCGGAAAACCAGGGAGAATTCTTTGCAGAACGTCTTTAAAAATTCATTTCTTTTTGGAATTACATTGGTCACTCGTTGTACTGCGTGGAATAAATCGAGTTTAACTGGGACATCGCCCATTACTTCTTGAATCTGCTTTCTTGACTGACAGCAATTGTCTACATGAACCGACTTCAAGTTTATCCCGTTTCGATTTTTCACGTCTCGCAACAGATCTTTTACTTCGGAATAACCCGCGGATTTTGTCAACCTCCAGTCCACGATTTCGTTGTTTTCATTTAACAGAAGTAATAAAAAGTGGAATTGTTTTACATAGCGCCCATCCGTGTCGCGATAACAACCAATATTTTTTCCAACTTTAAATGTGTGATCGAATGATAAAGACATTGCTTCGATCTTTTCCATTTCCTCTCGGTATAACAGCCTTGTTTCTTCGAAGCGATCTAGATATATTCTAATTAACTGGGAATCCGACGGAAAAGAGAAGATCATGTCCTCGTAAAAAGTCACGGTGATGCGACCTTCGTCTGTAATGTTCCCAGTGCAAGAGGTTTGATTTGATGATAAAGAAGAAAGAAAGCGTTTATTTCTGTAAGAAAATTCCCTGAAGTTGAAGTTGGCAATTATTTCACTTATCTGTAGAAAGTTGTTACCTTCCAAAACCAAAGTCTCGACTAAATTGATAATATCCATAGTACAGCACGATTTATGATACTTCTTGAAGGGAAAGAGGTTTGAAATAGAAGTAGGCAGCCACTCCATAATTGCCGCAGACCCAGAGAGGTAACGACACTGACGGTCAAATCCCTGGTAGGTGCATCTATAATAACGTTGCACAAGGATAATGTTACCACCCAAGTCGTACACCATTCTCGGGTTCAAATAGCTCTTTTTGTTGATTACATTTGTCCATTGTTGGCCAGTCATCGCAGCACCATGTTTGGGACATCTCAGTTGCAACTGGAAATGTTCCACCGGTGCCCAAATAAAAAGCTTCGGCAGTAAAAAGTGTCTTTGTTGAACAGGAGAGGTTTCCCCATCCGCCCTAGTTGGTGGTTGGATTACATGATCGAACCAGTCGGCTTGCATATCTTGTTGAAACAAACACAAAACTTTCTCTATGTATCTTTGTACTATGTCATCAAGGACTACAGAGTTAACCGTCACAACACTGACGTTTAGTAACAGCAAATTACATTTCAAGTCCTTGCGAGAACTTTTCAAGGTGACAGCGCCCTCTGTCACAAAGAATTATGGTCATCAAATGTCCTCTCGGACGCGGTCATCACCTAATCGAACATCTCCGTTTTTCGCTAAGTCAAACAACAATTCCCCTTTCCCAATTTCTTGTAGGACAATCTTTGGCAGATGGGCCAAGACTGTCAACTGCAGGTCACTTTTAAGACGAGAGTTGATATCAGACTGTCGCAGCTGGCTCAGTATTCTGTACTGCAAAATGCCGATTTGGTCTCTTCGCTTTTGGGAAGCACAGAAAAACACCACTGGCTTCTTTGAGAAGTGTCGGACTCGCGGGTCTCTAGACTTAAATGACTGGCGAGTTTCGATAAAATTTAGCTAGCGTTCGACGCCTCATAACCACGTAAATGTCCTATCAATAAAACTGAAATCGATGTTTGAAGTCTAGTACGTTACACTATGTAAATTAGCTGACTTGGGTTTTTGGCATACGTTATTTCTCGAAGTGACTCCTGGGATATATTTCCATGGTATGCCACTCGAACGCATTGCATAACAAGTATATCTCAAATTGAAATAAAATTCGGAACAAGGTAAGGATACAGAAGAAAGTCTTACTTGATTGAAAAGGGCTACTGCGACTTGCTTCATTGTCCCACTCTTGTCACAATCATCCCACCCAAATGGAATTGATGTCCTGCAGACGGCATCCATGATCGCCTTGAAAGTCATTTCTCAAAAAAAAAAAGTTCCATAGCAGTTAATGAAAAGTACATCACAGGAACAATGATGATACAGCCTTGTAAGTTTCAGGATATTTCTGAATCAGTGAAAGGTACACATGTTGATAATCTATCAAATTTATGTCACAATGTAACTATTAAATTTTATGTCGCTCAGGTAGTACAAGCTTTGATACATGTAAGGCCATGGAACTTTTAGTCAGAGATTGTTGTGATTTTGGTTTGGTTTGATTAACAATGACGGTTTTATGAAACCACATACTACCTATTTGAATACGCATCCATATGGATAGGACGGTCGTGACTCATCAACAACCTCTCATTTGCCATTTCATTGATAAAACAGGCTAGGACCAAGGTTGAGTAAAAAAACAGCATAGACGACCTGCACGTACCTTGTACAATATCTGGATTTCCAACTACAGAAAGAGCAGCTTTTAGTGCCGTTGTTTTGGCAGACTGTGGGGCTCCAAATAAGACAGGCAAAGCACACCCACCAAAGTTCTTAACCACAAGGTCATAATTGGTCCCAATGGCAACACATGCAATCGTCATAAGACCTTGTGGGAAATTATTTGCCAGCAGACTTTTTTCAGCCAAAATAAGTTTCCTCAGAGCTTCTCCATCATCAATGGCTGCAACATCACAGCAATAGCAAATAATTATTAACATCTGGACGATAGTTCCATTGTAGTTAATAGCCCTTTTCACGGTTAATTGTTCTCATTTGCATTACACAATATTGTACAGAAAGAAAATTTGGAAAACGCATTTTGTTGTTTATACACTGTACATATTGTACACAGCTACTGGTATGAATGCGTGCAAATGTAAGTCATGAGTAACATACTTGTTATCCCAGTTAAAACAGGAAGAGATGTATCATCCAAGAGGATGTAACCCTGTTCTTCCCTTGGAACTCGGGCGCACTTAAAACATGTTCAGATAGAAAATCAAGAATGAGCCTGTTGGCATACTCTGACACCAAGTAATGGAAATATAACGAAAACAATAAGAATTTCCCTACCCTTTTATATACCTCGACTTGTTAAATCCCTTACCCCTTAATATACCTGAAGCCTGAAAAAGGTACCCCTCTCGGGCGGCAATTATAGGGAGTACCCCTCCCCCCCAGGTCGTGTATGATCGGAGAAAATTCCTCTGCACCCTGTGGTTGTACTGGAACATGTTTAGTTTGTAGTCACGCCAAACTTCCGGCATCAGTTTCTGTCGGTCCGATTGACTGATTCGCACTGCGAGCTCTTGGCAATACTGAACTTTGGACTTTTTTCGAACTGTTCTTTGTACAGACGATTTATACAATGGCTAAACGTTCTTGTGGAATGACTCGCATGTACTTTTTGCTATTACTAAACGTCAGTGTTGTGACGGTTAACTCTGTAGTCCTTGATGACATAGTACAAAGATACATAGAGAAAGTTTTGTGTTTGTTTCAACAAGATATGCAAGCCGACTGGTTCGATCATGTAATCCAACCACCAACTAGGGCGGATGGGGAAACCTCTCCTGTTCAACAAAGACACTTTTTACTGCCGAAGCTTTTTATTTGGGCACCGGTGGAACATTTCCAGTTGCAACTGAGATGTCCCAAACATGGTGCTGCGATGACTGGCCAACAATGGACAAATGTAATCAACAAAAAGAGCTATTTGAACCCGAGAATGGTGTACGACTTGGGTGGTAACATTATCCTTGTGCAACGTTATTATAGATGCACCTACCAGGGATTTGACCGTCAGTGTCGTTACCTCTCTGGGTCTGCGGCAATTATGGAGTGGCTGCCTACTTCTATTTCAAACCTCTTTCCCTTCAAGAAGTATCATAAATCGTGCTGTACTATGGATATTATCAATTTAGTCGAGACTTTGGTTTTGGAAGGTAACAACTTTCTACAGATAAGTGAAATAATTGCCAACTTCAACTTCAGGGAATTTTCTTACAGAAATAAACGCTTTCTTTCTTCTTTATCATCAAATCAAACCTCTTGCACTGGGAACATTACAGACGAAGGTCGCATCACCGTGACTTTTTACGAGGACATGATCTTCTCTTTTCCGTCGGATTCCCAGTTAATTAGAATATATCTAGATCGCTTCGAAGAAACAAGGCTGTTATACCGAGAGGAAATGGAAAAGATCGAAGCAATGTCTTTATCATTCGATCACACATTTAAAGTTGGAAAAAATATTGGTTGTTATCGCGACACGGATGGGCGCTATGTAAAACAATTCCACTTTTTATTACTTCTGTTAAATGAAAACAACGAAATCGTGGACTGGAGGTTGACAAAATCCGCGGGTTATTCCGAAGTAAAAGATCTGTTGCGAGACGTGAAAAATCGAAACGGGATAAACTTGAAGTCGGTTCATGTAGACAATTGCTGTCAGTCAAGAAAGCAGATTCAAGAAGTAATGGGCGATGTCCCAGTTAAACTCGATTTATTCCACGCAGTACAACGAGTGACCAATGTAATTCCAAAAAGAAATGAATTTTTAAAGACGTTCTGCAAAGAATTCTCCCTGGTTTTCCGACAAGATGGGGATTTAGGAGATGATCGTAAGTTAAAAACTCCAGAGCCTCCTATTATATGCAAAAATCTGGACACCTTTTGTGAACGTTGGAAAACAGTCCTCGCTAGCGAGATATTTGAATCTCTCTCTAGTGAAATACAGAATTTGCGTAGGCACATCACTAATGGCTGTCTCTCCGGAATCGAGCCGGGTGCAGGGACGGCGGGAAACAAGAGAGTACATCGAAGTTTAAACAGATCTCTCCTATGTGGGACATCCGTTATAGGTCCTGAACTTGCCATTGCAGTATTAACGGTACTTATTCATAGCCTGAACACTAAACGAAGAAAAGAAAAACACTTCAAAAACTATCGCGTGGTTCCAGATGTTCCACTGAACAAGGACCGGTCATTTCACGAGAGAAAAGCCAACAAAAACGAGGAAAACCCCTTTAATGATGCAATGAATAGCGATGTAACTGGCGACG
>JAHPZR010014599.1:0-15000 GCA_019787425.1 Platygyra sinensis | reverse complement strand
TGCCATTAAGAGAGACATAACTGATTCTGTCCCTGCCACTAATCCTATTGATAAACCCAATTTATTCAATGACTATTTCCATTCAGTATTCAATCTCAAGGATGACCAGCCACCCCCACCTGTATGTCACTCAATAGTTCCTGTCAGTGAGTGTCTATCCAATATCACTGTCTGAATCTGAGATCTTAACTTTTCAGTCTCTTAACCCCTCTAAAAGTCCTGGCCCTGATGGTATCACCTCACATCTCTTAAAGGAACTGGCTCCAAAAATCAGTAGTTCTATCACCTGTATATTTAACAATTCCCTAAATGAAGGGTCTTTCCCAAGTAAGTGGAAAGATTGCAATCTCATGCCTGTTTTCAAAGCTGATCAAAAAGACATTTTTGCTTTACTACCTATACTATCTTAAGTCCTTCAGAGACATGTCCACACAAGATTGTATCATCATGTCTTGGATTTTTCAAACATTTATCAGCATGGATTTAGGCAGCAACCATCATGTGTTACACAGCTTCTTCAATTTGTGCATACTATCGCAAAATCCCTTGATGCTGGCATACAGACAGATGTTATATACCTCAACATGGCAAAAGCATTCGATAAAGTTCCTCATGAGAAATTGCTTTATAAGCTGGAGATGGTTGGTGTAAGGGGTCAACTCCTTGCTTGGTTTAGAAGTTATTTGACAATAGGTGTCACAGGACTGTCATCGATGGGTATGCTTCTGACTGGAGATATGTTCCATCTGGTGTCCCTCAGGGTTCAATTATTGGTCCTCTTCTTTTTCTTATTTTTATTAATGATATTGCTGTTAACATCAGTGCTGATACAAATATCCCCCTTTATGCAGATGATGCAAAATGCTTTAGAGAATTGCTGAGTTTAGATGATCATGACACTCTTCAAAAAGACCTCTACTGAATTGAAAACTGGAGTGACCTCTGGGGTATGTCCTTCAATGCTTCTAAATGTAAACATCTTAGTATCTCCAAAATGAAAAAGCCTACGAATTTATCATATCAACTTGGTAATAATATCATTGCGAAGACACAGTGTGAAAAGGATCTAGGAGCCATTGTTAACAGTAAATTTAAAAATTAAACGAGACTTACCTGTAAGTTGAAGTTTGATTGTAATTCTATCCGTCACCAAGCACTGAGGGATTACGTGAGATTGCATTGCACCTGCGCGAACTCAGTTTTTAAAACACTTACCATATGTGCAGTGGAGAAACTCCCTGTCAAAATATGGGAGGGTCTAGCATGGGGAGGAGCACGTAATCCCTCAGCATGTAGTTTTGGTATCTTTCTTCCTCTTCGCAGGGGGCTCTCCATTGACCTCGTGGTCATCTTTAGTCTGAGGAGTTTCCTCCTGTTCAGTGCCCTCCATGTCTTTGTACTGTATTTCCAATTCTGATTGGAACAGTTTGAAAGACTCTGCAATAGTCTTAGATAAATCCTGAGACATCTGGGCAAATCCCTGTTTCAACGAAGTAGCCAACTCTTGTAGTTCAGTTTTGGCGCCAACGGCGCCATCAACAACTTTGACATTCACTTCGATGTGTTTGTTTTGAGAAGCCTTATTTCTCCTTTTTAAGTTGTCCTTCTTGCCCCTAGGCTCAACATTAGTTGAACTTTCAGGCATTCTTTGAAAATTATCACTTTACAGCCAACAACAACACTATTTAGAAATCAAATTATGTGCTTACTTCTGGTCACTTTCGAAGGCGGCAACACACTGAGTTCGCATAGGCCCAATGCTATCTCATGTGAGCCCTCAGTGCAGTGACAGAATAGAATTGTCCTGGCATGATCATATTATTAACAAATTCAACACAGCTAATAAGGTTTTGCATCTAATAAGAAGATCTTGTGGGTCGTGTGTCACTGCTGATGTTATTAAAAAGCTGTATGTTCACTTTGTCAGACCACATCTTGATTACGCGTGTCAAGTTTGGTCTCCCCATCAAGCTTACGTAAGCGGTATGGTAGAGGCTGTACAACGTCAGGCGACTAAGCTAATGATCGGGAATAGGATTTCTTACAAAGAAAATTTGAATAAGACTGTTCAGATGTCACTATCTTCTATTTAGATCTAATTTTTTTATCCAAATGCCTGCATAGTTATTATGACCTCAATATCTCTAATTATCTGCAGTTTTATAATTCTGAGCATGAGCCCTATAATTTGGGGAACACTGAATTATCTTTTAGAATGAACTATGCAAGAACAGAATTATTTAAGTTGTCTTTTTTTCCTAGAGTTGCTCATCTTTGCAATAATTTCCTTTCTCTGCTAGGAAGAGGGAATCACTTTCAATGTTCAAAAAGGACCTAAGACTCTACTGTTTTGCTATTGATAGCAGTTATTGAATGTAATTGTTATTTAATTTTAGTTACCATTAAGTTTTATAACATATACCATTTTTACTATATTAGTTTTATAATACTGCCTGTCATTATGTACATTTTATTTATGTTGTTTTACATATATTCATATTTATGAATTACTTTATATAAACTTCACATATATTGTTTCTGGTGGCCTTTATTATAAGGGAAGTTCATTCCTGTTTCTATATCTTCCAGCAGCTATTTACTTCGATGTTTCTATGTACATATATTTATTTGCTGTAAAGTTATTAAAGTAAATTAAAGTTCAATTGCAGTCATTCTTACCTGAAACAAACATAAAACTTGAAACTGGAGAGTAGCTGAGGATCAAGAACAATTTTCTGTGGGGCCTCGAAATCTTTATCTTGCCAATCAAACCAAGGAAGCTCATAATCTTAAAACTCTCCATGGCTGCAAGCACCCCCACTCCAATTGTGTACATCACAAATATGGTGGAGTAGTCCAATCCAAGTGCTCTGCAAAAGGCAAATGATAAAAAATAAAATGTAATAAGTGATGGCCCCAGTTGCACACTACAATTCCTCTTGAAGTGTTTTGTCTGCAATGAATGCCTGTTATACCTTTATTTTTTTCCAAGGCTTCATCATCAGTAGTTTTTCCACTGGCCTTGCAGATGTTGGCACAGTTCCAGAAGTCAAGGATGATGTTGTCAGCCCATGCTTGAATTTTTTTCGTCTTTGTTTTTATTGTTCGCCACCTTGATATGATACAATATAAGTTTTTAGGTATACGCTAAAAGCAAAAATGGCAGGAAAGCCCAAAGAAACCATCAGGCTTATGCATCATGGGCTTTCCATACTAAATAACTACAGATGCGCTAAATATAAGATAAACTGAGCGGCAAAGGGAGAGTAATAATGATAAAACGAGAAGAGGGTGGAGGGAAAGGAACAGTTAACTAAGGAGTAATTTCTTCAGATTTTTTTTTAAAGCGGACACAGATACTGAACTTACAACATCTGGACTAAGCGAATTAAAAAACAAGGGACCTTGGTGTTGAAACAAGAAACATCTTATATTAGTTCTGCACTTAGGAACATGAAAAGAACTGGCATTCCTGGTATCATAATTATGAACCTGGTTCCTTCGTAGAAATGTGTTACTAACACACCTGGTAACGACCCCGTTTTATATTGAAACATAATTTTCCCAATTTCTGCTAGATACATATCATTCAGCGGTAAAATACAACAGCTCTTAAATATGGGTCCAGTATGAGGATCATAACAAGATTTACTGATGATTCTCATAGCTTGTTTTTGCAGCAATACAAGACGTTTCAAATTAGTAAGGTAGGTAGACCCCCAGACACTTATGCAATATTGCAAATACGGATGGACAAGGGAGAAATAAAGTGTGCGTAAGGCATATTTATGGAGGCAAAAGCTTGACTTGGAGATAACACCTAAGGACCTGGAAACTTTAGAAGCTAGATAAGCAATGTGCGATTTCCATGAAAGATGCTCATCCAAAATCACTGCTAGAAAAACAGTTTCACTTTCCCAAGCTAAAGTATGATCACAAAGTTTTATCTAGTTTTATTTAGTTAAATGATCAAGCGTTTGCCTCTTTTGTCTTGGCTTGAATAACGCATATTTAGTTTTCTTAATATTAATTGAGAGCCTATTAACTTGAAACCAGGAGGTTAGCTTAATCAATTCAAAATTCATGGTCTGGATTAGAGAATTGAGATTTTTGTGACTAAAGAAAACATTTGTATCATCTGTGAATAAAATAAAATGTAATTCTTTTGAAACAGCACAGATAGATAAAAACAACAGGGGTCCAAGGATGGAACCCTGTGGGACCCCACAATTAACACACTGGGAACAGTGTATTCACCGTTGTCAATAGCGGATGAAATTTTGTCATAACTGGATAAGTGCTAAGGAGGTCGAGTGATTTTTCCTACATCCAAACTGGTTTTTAGACAGGATACTAAACTTATTTAAAAAGTTAAGAAGATGATTGTATATTACCCGTTCAAATAACTTGGAAAATATCAGTAGAACAGATATGGTCTATAGTTACTAAAGATACGTTTATTCTAGGACAGCCCCGCGGACTCCATAATGCTCATGTTTTCCTAAGAGAATTTCATGGTTGATTATATTGAAAGTCTTGGATAGGTCAAGAAAAATGCCACCAGTGTATTCACCGTTGTCATATAACTAGATAAGTACTAAGGAGGTCGAGTGCCTTTTCCTAAATCGGAACTGGTTTTTAGACAGGATACTAAACTTATTTAAAAAGTTAAAAAGATGATTGTATATTACCAGTTCAAATAATTTGGAAAATATCGGCAGAACGGATACCAGTCTATAGTTACTAAAGATACGTTTATTACCGGCCTTCAAGATCAGGATTATGTGCGCTATTTTAAGCTTATCAGGAACAACACCTGAGGTAATAGAAAGATTGATAATGTGTCAAAGAGGCTCAGAGATTGAGTCAATTGTCTCTTTAACAATACCAACTGGAATATTGTCATAACCAGCTGAAATTCCGGGCCGAAGAGAATTGCAGATAAGAATAATTTCCTGGCTAGAAGTGGGATCAAGAAACAACCAATTTATGTTTTTTGGTGGCAAAAAGCGCAGATAAGAGTCCTTCGAATGAGGTATTTTTTTCAGCAAGCTTAGGACCAATATTAGAGAAATATTCTCAGAATTTGCTAGCAATTTCAGTCTGAGCATCACACACATTGTGTCCGATAATAAACAAAGAAGGCAAATCTAAAGTTTTTTCCTGTTATTAAGTACTTCATTGAGTATTCTCCATGTACCTTTAGCATTAGATTTAAAGATATCTGATTTCTTTTCGCAGAAAAGATGTTTTGAGATTCTTAATGCATGATTCAATTTGTTTTTATACTTCTTATAGAGCTCTTCCCCTTTATGAGTTGGGTTTTTGAGAAACTGCTTGTACAATGTGTTCTTTTTCTTTATACATTTTAGAAGGGCTGTAGTTATCCAGGGTTTCTTACTAGTTTGGCATCGAAGTCTTTTTCTTTTTAATGGGAAACATTTGTTATACAAAGTGGAGAATTTTTCCAAGAATCCAACATAAGCATATAGAGGATCATTAAAATTGGGTAGATCCAACCAGCTAATGTTGTTCAATTCATCTTTAAATTTGGCAGTGTTTTCGAGGGTTAATTTCGCGATGCATGATCCATCGGTAATTGGGTAAGGTCTTAGATTGTACCGAATGAACCAGCAAAATTACAGGAAGATGATCAGAAATGTCAGTTACAAGAAGACCAGGCTTAGCAATATCATCGATATTGTTTGTAAAAATATTATCAATTAGGGTGGCTGTGTGCGAGGTGAGTCTTGTTGGCCTTGTTATCAATAGAACAAATGATCTAGAAAACATCACATCTAAAAATTCACCTGTAGTTGTGTGGGAATAATGCGATAATAAGTTCAAATTAAAGTTGCCCATCAGGTAACAGTTCTTGTTTTCCCTAGAGATTTTGGTAATGAGCTGATCTGCGCTGCCAACAAAATCCTGCACATTCTGGTCAAGAGGGCGATATAGCGTTCCGATTAGAATATTATTTCATTAGGTCTTTGTATTTCAATAAACAGCGATTCCGCACACTTTGCCTGTAAAATAAAGATCATCACGTATTCCTTTGTTATATAAATGCCAACACCGCCACCTACTTTGTTTGAACGCAGAGAGTGAACAAAGTTTTAACCAGGAATATCAGGGTTATGAAAAGTATTTTGTAGCCAGGTTTCCGATATCCCACACAAGAAAACTTTAAAACAACATTGGCCAAAAGTGAAGGCAATTTATTAAAATTACCGCAAGACTACATGTGTTAAGATGTAAAAGCGATAAGTAATTGTGGTTTCTAGCATTGTCAAATAGAAACTCATTGAACTCATCCTCAATGTAATAATCGCAAATGAAAGACTCTGGATAAAAATTCCTATCTGGGTCAGAATCGAAAAAATTAGCTATATTATTGTAGCGTCTATCCAAGGGATTGAATTGAAGAGAGGATAGTCTATCTGGGTCGAAATTAATGGTACCGTGGCCTATCTCAAGCAAGGCTAGGTGAAATTCGTCATCATTTAGATGACAGAATGGTAATTCATTTAGAGATGAAAGCTCCGCAAAGTAGGTTGGTCGAGTAGTTAAATAAGTAATAAAACCTGGTTAAATTAGGTATTAAATCTATCTCTGATAACTAAACGGTCTAACACAAAATAAGCCACCGTGCCCACTTTCTTGGCTTCCTTCAGAGCTGCCACATAAGGTTCCCAGCAAACTAAAATGATCGTAAACATTTAGGTAATAGTGAAGAATAGTTCCCAAAATATACTGTTGGCCAACTGTCGGCCAACTGTTGGCCAACAGTTGGCCAACAGTCGGCCGACAGACAGCCAACAGTTTGCGCTATGTTTGAGGCCAAAGTGTTGGCTGACTGTCGGCCGACAGTCGGTGACCTGTTGGCAACCTGTCGGTAATGTGTCGGTAACCTGTCGGTGGGGCAAACAAAAATAGGTCCGCAATGCGCACTTGGGTCTTATGCTTTATGCTAGTATGCTTTTATTCCTTTTGGGTTGGAATTCTGTTTTCAAATGTCCAGTATTTGGGAGTTTAACTGCTGCAAGTGAGAAGGTAGACAAGCCCTTAAGATTTTTAAGTGGGAAATGTATGGTAGAATACTGTTTACTTTATGCTCACTTTATTCTCTAATATTAATTTATTTAGCTTTTAGTCCGAATGGGACATAACACAACATCTTTCTATTTAGACCCATTTTGTGCATTATGTGCCATCCTAGTTTAACTCTCTGAACTTGACACTATTTACACATGTCAAGTGAACTTGCACACGTTGTGTCAAGAGGTTTTGCTGCTTTGATGACTCAGAATGTTTAAATTCATAACTGTGCACTGTGGCATCGTCAGTTGTTTTTTGAATAGTGGGCTCCATCCAAAAAGTACACTAGGCAGTAAGGTTTGGGTAAAAAACATGTTGAAAAGCAGCTAGGCAAGATGTACACTGCGTATCGTTTGTACATCTGTTGATGATTTCCCACTTTCAATCATTGTTATTTGGGAGGTATAACAATCTCTGATATTCCCCAGTTTTAGCTGGGGAATATTGGGTCATGTGATAAGACCAATCCTGTGCAGTTGAAATATTTGATGGATTATAATATTGTTATAATACTATTGTAGTTATACCATGCCATAGAAAAAAAAACAGCCAATCAGAATGCAAGAAATCTGTTGTATATTTGTCAATATTCCACCAAACCTTCCCATCAATCAGTGCAATTTAACTGCATCACACCCAACCTTCCCATCTGGCTACTGTATTTTCTATGGCATGGTATAAAATAGCTATGTAACCCTTTCTCATGGTATAATTTTGGAATGTCCCACTTGTCACTTATATTTTCTTGGTATACACACTCGCCTAAAGTATACCACTCTAAAATGTTGCATAACTAGCAGGTGTTCTATCTCTACCACATTGTATTTGTATTTTGTTTATAATAAGGCAATAAAAAATGTTTTCATCTTTCTCTTCTTGGGCTTATTTCATGAAGTATGCTATATTAAATACAATTGTCTTTTTAAAAACTTGAAAACCCAGTGGAGCCCAAAAAGAAATTACCATTTTACAACAGCAGTAGCTTCCTGACTACAAGCAGAAGTGATGTTTTGTCTCACAATAAATTTGGCAATTACTATGCACACAGAAATCCAAGGATTTGAAATGTTTGATATTTTGCACTTTCTTGGTTTGGTCCCATAAAATTTAATTGGAAAAAGGTTATTTCAAGTTTCTTTCATATTTTAACCTCATGTTTGGAACATGGCTGTATTGTGTCATTTTTTGAGTTTACAAATTTAGAAAATTGCTATATCACTTTAAAAAAGGGAGTATACTTATTTCCATTAAAGTACAGACAACAACAATACTTTATTTCACCCCATAATTATTACAAGAGAAAAAATATATATCTATAGATACAACAGACAATAGGGGTGATGGCTGCTCGAAATAACCTAAAAGTTAAAAATGCCAGGCAGCCAGTAGCACTTAACTGAAAAAAACTAGAGTCAGCAGATGGGTAGATGTTGAATCAATGATATGAAATATTATAGGACCTGGAGTTTCCTCCGCATCATTTGCAATGGGATGTAAACATTGTACATAGCATATTATTTGCATAAACCAAACCATCACCTCATTCCGGAACTTGTAATATCCAACAAGGTCTTTTATTGTTGGCAAGTAAATAAAAAACATTTGAAGATAAAACGTCATATTCCAAGATCGGTCTCGCACACGTGAAGAAGCACCCTTGGCTTTGACAAAATTGTCGTGACAGCTGATCCTCCGGTATTGTTCGATTGTAATTGTTCCTACACATGACTAGCGGCTAATAACACAGACAACAGTAGTGCAAGACTCTTTTTCAGTGCGATTATTTTCGGGAGTACTATAACTCTTTCAGTTTGAGGTGTAAACTACACCGATAGTCCAAGCCGATAGATACTTGCTTGTGAGGGCTTGTGCCAATCGTGACTCTGAGAAAGCTTACTTGTGAGATGTGGTGCAACTCGCACCAGATTTAAACCCAATGAATGTGGGCTTGCGAAAGCGTCTAGCTTCAGTGCAATCTGCACTAAACACAAGGCGAGTCTAGATATATGTTGCCTTTCCTCGCCGAGGAAACTCCGCTCTGCAACACCTCAATGAAATAACAGAAAACAAACAAGGCAAAGCAGTGCAGTTAATTTTCGATTCGAAACGAAAGAAAGCCAATCATAAACAGCACGATAGAGCAATTTCAATTTGGAGTGTAACAGAACATAACGTACCTTGAACAAATACTACTAATTGCGACGGAAAGTTCTTCAAAATTTTCCCAACACAGGGAAACACTGCGACTACAACGCGCTGGAGGCAATGGCCGACGAAACAACTTGAAAACAACTAGTACCCAGACTACTTGTACTCTCGGAGATCTGTCACGTGTCATCTCGTCCTCAAAGTGACAAGATTGCCCCTGACTTAGGGTCTTTATGCAGAGCACAAGACCCAAAAATGATCGTAAACATTTACTTGTCTTTTGCTTCTAAACTGCATAAAAAGAGTTTAAGTCATTTCATACTGATACCTTGTTCAGCACTTTCGATACTAGTATGGCTTTTGTCCACTGTTTTAGCGTTGACTAACGATACTTGCCCAAATTGGTTCCTATTCATTTTTCCGCTATTTTGAAAAGTTTTTCTAGTTCAGACATACACAAGATACTGTTAACTATAGTTTTGCAATGCATTAGAGGGCGATTGGACAATTACTTTTAGCTTTGCGTATTTGTTGCTGGTTAAATCCAATGTGTTAGACCGTTTTTGCTGTTAATGGTTAAATCCTAAGCCTATTTTGTGTAAAAACAAAGAGATGAGAAATGGGTACTAAATTTACCACTACATTTTGGTATGTGCAGTCAGGAGATCGAGTAAAAAAGCCTATTTTACAGTTCAAAGAGGATCAAGGAGGTAGGTAGGTAGGAATGTTACTGGATCCGGTACGATCGACAGATTTCTAGTTACTTTTTTCAACTGGAAAAGTTTTTGACTCTGTTTATTTTTTACTCTTTTTCAGTCAATTTGTGCTCTACTTAACAGTGTCGGCCCACTGTTGGTAATGTGTCGGTAACCTGTTGGCCGACAGTTGGCCGACAGTTGGCCGACAGGTTACTGACAGCCGAATATGGGAGCTATTGTTCATTATTGCCAACATTTACTTGTCTATATTTCTAAACTACATAAAAAGAGTGAACGTTGTTTCATAACAATACCTTGCTCAGCACTTTTGATACTACTATGGCTTTTGTCCACTGTTTTAGCATTGACCAATGATACTTGCCGAAATTGTTTCCTCTTCATTTATCCACCATTTTGAAAAGTTTTTCTACTTCACACATACATGAAGTACTGTTAACTATTGCTTTGCAATGCATTATAGGGTGATTGGAAAATTACTTTTAGCTTTACATATTTTTTGCCCCAAAATGATTAAATCGGAAGCCTATTTTGTGTAAAAACAAAGATATGAGAAATGGGTACTAAATTTACCACTAAACTTTGGTATGTGCAACAGGAGATGGAGTAAAAAAAGCCTATTTTACAGTTCAAACAGGATCACGGATATAGGTACAAATGTTACCAAATCTGGTATGATCGACAGATTTCTATTTACTTTTTTCAACCAGAAAAGTTTTTGACTCTATTCTTACTCTATTTTCAGTCGGCCGACTGTCGCTATTGTGTTGGTAATGTGTTGGTATCCTGTTGGCCAACAGTTTGCTGACTGGTTACTGACAGCCGAATATGGGAGCCATTGTTCACTATTGCCATACTACTGTGTACTCATCATGATACTGTTGTTTACCTTTGCCAAACACTTCCTGATGTTTTTCAACTTGTGCCACACATCCAGGCTGTGGAAAACTGTGGCAAAGTGATCAGCTGCAAGAGATGAAAAAAGAAAAGAGGTTCTTTCAAAGTCAGTAGTGTAGCAGTGTTATCCGACATGCTCTAATGTGACATGTTTATGATGTAACGTGACATGACGTACCCATGATTCTTTATAAGTTAGGTTGTCTTTCCTTGTGTGAGTAAGCCATGTTGCCTTGTGCAATAAAGTCTGTGAAGAACCTTGGCTCTTGTTGACTTATTACATGGTGTCAGAAGTCTTGTAACTCACAGCGCCGATCATCGCTCTTACCTGCTTCTCGTTGACCGACCTCATCACGCTCAGCTTCGTCGCATCGCTCAAAACATCGCGAACCAACCTACGTGGCTCGAGTGCTCTAGTAAACTATATTTATCTCGGGGGCTCTCACTCATCCTGATCTCAACTCTTGGACTTCTCGGAACATGGGCAAAGATCGACCTATTTTCGACGCCAGTTCAGCGGATCGCCGCAGTGCATTTAAGTTTTTCCTCGCTAACTTCAGGGACTTCTGTGTCATGGAAGATTATGTCAATCCCGCCAAACCCCTCGACAGCGAGGACTATTGGATCTCGGCCAAACGCCCGAAAGCCATGGCCGCTCCTCGTAGCGCATTTCCCCAAGCAGAATGGGACGTGCTTACAACAACAACAACATCAAGATTTATTTGAACTGTAACATTAACTAAATAACTAGTTGAACAAGAAATAAATTAAAAATACATACAGTTGCTGGTCACCCAAAATAACTAAAGAGCTAAACTAGTTGGGTGACCACCATTTATTAATTGAAAATAGGTTTAAGGTCAGAAAGAGCCATTTTACATTTTACTTTTTACACACTTAATTAGATTACAGGACAAATAATTCTTAAACAAGTATACAATAATAAAATAAAATAAATAATAAGTAGATAAATAATAACAGAAACACCAAAATATAACAGTAGTAGTAAAACTTAATAGAACTTAATGAAATGCTTGGTTAATTCTTTTTTGAATAAATGAGGACTTAGAATTTTAAATCTCTCATCAGTTTCATTCCACAATTTAGGTCCATTATATCAAATATTAAATTTACCATAGTTTGTTCGAATTTTTGGAACATAAAAAGTTGTTCTAGTTGCAAAGCGAGTGTTGACATTATGCTTATCTGAAGTTTTAATAAAAAATGAGTAAAAAATATTTGGTAATTTGCCAGTAAAGAGTTTGAAGTTTGATATGATCTTGAAATTTTAGTAGTTTAAGTTCAAAAAACAAAGGACTTGTATGAGCATCAAAATCAGAAAAGGTAATTAGTCGGATCGCTTTCTTTTGCATTCTTTGGAGTGGTTTAATATTATGATCATAGGTATTACCCCAGACTATACAACAGTATGAGAAAAAAGGAAGAATAATGGCATGGTATAATTGAACTAAAATTTTCACATTAACATAATGCCTTATTTTACAAAGAACACCAATACCTCTAGATATTTTTTTGGAAAGTTGTTGGATATGTTCTTTCCAATTAAGATGACAGTCTATGAGAATTCCAAGGTACTTAACACTTTTATACTGATTTAATGTTTTGCCATCTATTTCAATTTTCATAGAGTAATTTAATTTTTTTTGATAAGGATGGAATACTACAAAATGTGTTTTATCAATATTAAGAGATAGCTTGTTTGCACAAAGCCATGTATTAATTTTACCGAGTTCCCGATTGATAGTTTCCTCAAGATGCTGTAAATCTTTATCAGAATAAAACAGATTAGAGTCATCTGCAAACAGACGAAAATCAAAGATAGATGAAGAATTTATAAAATCATGGATATAAATTAGAAACAATAGAGGGCCAAGTACAGAGCCTTGTGGTACCCCGCAAGTTATATGCAATGTGCATGAGTCAGAATTGTTAATAGAAACAAATTGCTGTCTGTTAGATAAATATGACCTGAACCATTCATTTGCTATGCCACGAATGCCATAATGCTCAAGTTTAGTTACAAGAATGCTATGATCTACTGTATCGAAGGCTTTACTTAAGTCCAAAAATATACCACAAGAGTATAATTTTGCTTCAATGGCTCTTTGTATTTTATCTGTAATGAGCATTGTAGCTTGGGTAGTGGAGTGCCCACTACGGAAACCAAATTGATTCTCAATTAGTATATTATGCTTATCAAGAAATTCAATTAATCTGTTATACATTAATTTTTCCAATATTTTATGGAAAACAGATAGCAAAGTGATAGGTCTATAATTAGTTACAAGAGTCTGACTACCACTCTTGTATAAAGGAATAATTCTACCAACTTTTAGTTTATCTGGAACTAAGCCTAACGAAATAGAACAATTAAATAAGCTTTTACATTATTGACATGGTATGAGAAGTACTCATTATAATAAATCTTTTTACTGACATTTAAAATATGTTTTAGTTTGTTCCTGTAAATTTTATATTTAGAATGATCAGACTGAGATTTATTTCGTAGATAACAATTAAATAACTTATTTTTTGTTTTGATAGACTTCCGAATACCCTGTGAAATCCAAGGTTTAGATTGAAATTTAGCTCCTTTTTTACTTAACTTTTTCAGAGGAGCATGTTTATCATTGTATTAGTAGTTACGGAGTAGAAAGAATCAAATATCTCATTAATATCATTCTCCTTGAATATATTATCCCATTCAAAAGCCTGAACATCAAGTAGGAGGTGTTCCTGAACAAGATTGGAGTAATCACGTGTGTATCTTACACCACTGTTTGATGTCCAAGATAGAGTATTAAGGAATAAAAAATTTGGTAAATGATCTGTTAGATCACAGACCAGGTTACCACTAATGGAAAAGAATTCATTAGAATTAAAGAAAATATTATCTATTAAAGTTGCTGTGTGATCAGTAATTCTTGTAGGCTGTAGAATATGTGGTAGGAAATCATAGGAAACTGTTGTATTTATAAATTCCTCAGTTAATTGGCAGTCTTCAAAGTTTAACAGATTAATGTTTAAGTCACCCATAAATAAACATAGCTTTTTTTCTTTTGAAATTTTGTCTAATATTGAATAAAGGTACTTGGTAAAATCCCCAGGGTTTCCACTTGGGTGCCTATATAAGACACCACACACTAAACTTTTATAAGGATAACGATTGATTTCAATCCATAGCGATTCAAATTCCTTGGTAATTAAACAAAGGTCTTCTCGAATATTAAATGGAATCCTTCTTTGACATAGAGACCCACACCACCAGCATTAGTTAGGGTCGGCTTTGAAATAAAATCATAACCATTGATAGTAATGTTGCTGGTTGGATCACAACTATCTTTTATCTTTGTCTCAGAGAGACCAATAACATCAAAAGCATGTAGGAAACTGTTGTATTTATAAATTCCTCAGTTAATTGGCAGTCTTCCAAGTTTAACAGATTAATGTTAAAGTCACCATAAATAACATAGCTTTTTTTCTTTGAAATTTTGTCTAATATTGAATAAGGTACTTGGTAAAATCCCCAGGGTTTCCACTTGGGTGCCTATATAAGACACCACACACTAAACTTTTATAAGGATAACGATTGATTTCATCCATAGCGATTCAAATTCCTTGGTATTTAATCAAGGTCTTCTCGAATTTAATGGAATCCCTTCTTTGACATAGAGACCCACACCACCAGCATTAGTTTAGGGTCGGCTTTGAAATAAAATCATAACCATTGATAGTAATGTTGCTGGTTGGATCACAACTATCTTTTATCTTTGTCTCAGAGAGACCAATAACATCAAAGCATGCTGAAGTTTCTGATAGCAGCAAAGTCATGCCATCATGGTTGGCAGAGAGACTTCTAATGTTTGAAATGAATAGTAGAAAAAGATAGATTTATGTTTACTCTGATTAAGATTCTCATTATTAAGAAAGTCTTCTAAGCTGTAATATTTAAAGTCAGTCTGCTGCATAAAATTATTTTCCACATCATGATGGTTGAGACTGGATATCTTGTCAAGTTTAGATAATAGTTCAAAACGTGGTAAGTTATCTATGTGTATAAAGGTCATAATATGTTATACGACTACCATTGACTCGCAAATACCAGAAGAGGAAAAGCAAA
>JAHPZR010014598.1:32500-45000 GCA_019787425.1 Platygyra sinensis | reverse complement strand
CCTCGACTAGCTGATTTATATGCGAGCAGAGCTAGAGGAAGCTGATATGTATATTTCTGTAAGAGAATAAATAACTAAATAAATAAAATGAAAGTAACATTGAAAAAAAAATGTGTTTGCCTTTCTGTATGTATTTAAGGCAAATTCTAAGAAAATCTGTGGGGAAGTATCCTTTTGAATTCCTCTTTTTTGGAAAAATGCTGATGTCAACATTTTTGTTTAGATTTAAGGCTAGTTATCCTGACAAAATGTGTGGCTACCACTGTTTTCCTTTGTGGATTCTAATAGCCCTTGCAAAGATCTACTATCTCCTTGTGGTTCTAACCTGGCACAGAACCTTTGTATTTAGTAGGCACCATCCTTAACTGAGGTACATGTGTGTGTCTTCTCTGTTTTAGAAACAATCAATGTTCAGAATGTATTCTGCACTTTATACTATTTTGTTGTGGCTGTGGATGATTATACTGTGGCCTTTCCGTCCATTAGGAGGTGATGTATGATCATATTAGTATTCTTTTTACATTATGAGTGATTAAGTCATTTAATTGTTCTGTCAACAGCATGGTCTACTCTTCCACCCTCTTAAAAATACTCCAAAGCATTATAAAGTAAAGCTTTGGACCTTGTCAGGGCTCCAAATTAATGCTCCCAAACTTGCAAAGTGCAAGTGATTTTGATAAGCTGGGAGTGAGAAAAATATCCACCAGCAAACGTTTGCGAGTTAGAAATCACCTATGTTTCCCAAACATTTGAAATGCGTTTGCAATCTTGTCAGCCAAACTTTGCAAGTGGACTGAAAAGTTACCTTTGGGCCCTGCCTGTTTTAAAAATTTTTACGTTTAGTTTAGTCTGACTTCCAGTCAGTGCTAAGGATGTCCAACAACCCAGAATTTTATTGGTGTTGGAGTCATGTGATCAACATTGATACATGGACTGTAACACAGGCCAGATGTGTCATTGTCATTATGAGCGCCTATTTTGTTGACATACTGAATTTGGTCAAATTGTGCAGAGGTACAAAAGTTGGATCATGCATCTTATGGGGGGCCTCGACTGAGTATCGGTCGATACTCGATCGAGTATAGGTCAATATATCGGTCGAGTATTGACCGATGTATCGACCGATAATCCTATCGGTCGAAATACTTGGCGGTTCACCGATACTTGACCGATATTTCACCGATGCTTTACATCGGTTGATACTCGACCGACACGCGACCGGTAGATAAATGCTCTAGTATCAGTCAATATAGCTACTGATAGATTGGTCGATACATCGGTCGATAGTAACAATTATCCTGCGAAATCGCGCGGAATATCGTCTGATACTTAGCTGACGAGGCCGTAGGCCAAGTCGGCTAAAATCAGATGATATTCCGCGAGATTGAGCAGGATAATTGTTTTATTATTCAACAAATTGATAACAAAATTGATAACAAAATTGATTTCCAAGCTCGTAACATTTTTAAACCTTTCTGTCGACATTTTTTCACTTCACTTTTTCTTCCCACGTACGAAGCTACGTATATCGCCGGATATCTGTTACCTACCGATGACAGATATCGAGAGTATCATGACCATATTTGGATAGTGTTACAATTTGTTGAATAATAATATTTAGTATCGGTCGACAGTATCTAGTATCGGTCAATGGTATCAGTCGATATATTGGTAGATGGTATCTAGTATCGGTCGATATATCGACCGATATTTCGGTCGGCCGACAGATGTTTCGGTGGATATGAACGGGCTCGTACAATTCGGCGAATAGACACCAACACCATACAAGGTTGACAGTATATCATTAAATCTGCCAACATGCCGATATAGTAGTGCACATCAGGGATGCCTCACCGAGTATCGGTCGTTTATGGGGAAAGAAACGTGAGAAAACCCAATGGCCCACAGCAATTGATAAACGCTGTTGTGGATGGACCCCACTTTTAATTTTTTCTTGTGAAAAATTAACAAAATAAAATAGAAACAATAATCTCTCATTTTCGTTTATTTTTTACTCTTCAGCAAACTTAATTAACAGTGGAAAGTAACAAAATACAATAGAAAAAAACAATCTCTCACTTTCTTTTATATTTTACTCTTCAGCAAACTTAACACACAAACAATGAGATAATGTACTATCAATCTTAGTGCATACTTATTGCTTATAATTTCTCGTAGCAATCTGATGGTCATCATGCTTAGGAAAGGCATAAACAATAAGAACATACTAAAAAATTAAGGTTTGAACCCCATCAGAAACTAGCCCTATTTTTCACCTTTTCAGACAACTGTCCCACGCTTGTCACGCACTATCGTAACTGCCGCTTATAAGCTTCGTAAAGAGTTTTTGATGGGCGAGGGGAGGGGCATATAAAATAAAAAAAGTTTCGAATTGAGCTACCGCAGTGTTGCTCAAAATAAGTTTTTATTTTCTAGTTTTGATTAAGGACATTCGCGACCAAATGTTCCCACGTTCAGATTGTTTAAAACTTGTCATGCAGTAAGGTAAAGATCAATTCAACTTTTGGCTAGAAGGAAAAACAAGCAGTGCCATCTTGCTCATTTCCGAGAAAAGACGCACTGAAGCCCATGCGTTGTTAGGAGCTTTCGTTATTCAGTGCGTATTTTGAGACGATGTTACCTTGCAACTATCAGCAATAAAAGAAACTACAGTAGTGGAATCTAGATCAGGTTAATGTTCTCAGTTCAACAGAACTACGTCTATTAAGTAAACTTTTGCAGCTGATGTCGTTCCTTGAGGTAAAAGACACCTGGAAAAAACTTAGGTCGCACGAGAGTAGAGAAGGGGAAATATTTGTAACTTCTCACGTACAGAGTTTTTTCTGTTTCTGTTTTGTTTTTACCTTTGTTTTGTTACTGATAAGATAAGAAAATATGGGATTACCGACCATTTAAGAGAGTGACCTGCAGGTGACGTTAATGCATGAGGTAACAAGCCCTATGCTCCCTAGTATTTCTTTCTTAGCGCGCGTGCTCTTGATGTATGATGTGGTGTGACGTTGTGACATGAATTACGTGCTCAGTAAGGATGCGTGGAAACAATGAGTGCAAACTTCCTTGACATAGATAAAACTAGGAATAGTGATGACCTTATTTGAGAAAAAGTTAACTCAGAATGCACCAAGCGCGCTTTTTTTGTTTTTTACAAAGATTCATTTATCTTTTAGAATTCCTTTTAATGTAATATAACTTAATTTTCGTGTAACTTGCAATTGTTTTGAATGATTCTTTTAATGTAACTTTTTACGAGTCTTTTAAATTTTATCTTTACACAAGACCTGCATTGATAGCAGTGTTTTTCCTTAAAACTGATGCAGCAATCATGTATAATAGCTGATTCCTCTAAAATCTTTCCTAATTTTCTGTTTGAACTGAGTAGTACTGTGTTCTTCGAGAGTGCTTATTATTTAGGAAACAAGGGAAAACTAGTGAGAGGCTTACATCCGGGAGGGGCGGGGGGCCTTGTAATCGAATGAATTTTTCTGCTTACAAGTAGGTGGGTCTATAACCAGGGAGGGGTTATAAGCGGGGGGAGGGGTTCTTATAAACAGAGGTTTTTGTTATATCGCTAATATGTATGGTTTAAATGCCAGTTTCATACAATACAGGGGAGGATCCAGGAGTTCCTGAAAGGGGGGTTGTCGGATACGGGGTCATGTCCCCTGGAAAATTATCCGGATTTTACCCTCTACAAGGTAACATGACAATCAGTGGCAATTGGTGGAAGTGAAACAACTACATATTAAACAATTTATCATATTATTTTTATGAAAAGTTAAACAAATAACAACACTGTTCAAAGAGGGGGTTGCAACCCCCTCAACCCTTCACCTGGATCTGCCTCTGCAATATCTTCTCATCATAACCTATGTAGCTTTATTTTTACCATCAAGAAACTCTATAGCTTTTGCCTAACGCTTGCTGTTATTGTTGTTGTTGAAAACGTTTTATTTTCTATGAAAAGCAAACAGTAAAGTACCGGCAAAAATACAAGTTACTTCAGAAAATTTTTTACCTAACTCAATATTTTACCTACTTCTTAAACTGGTGAAATGTATATCAATTAATTCCAAAGGGTTAAAAAACGATCGCCATTGAGTGGTCTGTTATGTTGGTCCATACTCAGCCTTTACTCCACAGGTATGTAGAGAATTTAACTAGAAAGAGCAAATGGCACTGGCACTAGTCCGAGAATGATGCATTGGATGGCGACAAAACGCTACCAATGCGTTTTATTAAAAGCATTCAGATATTTGTTAACTGACGTTCCCTACTGGATGTTTAAGCTAGCAAGCTATTGATCGAGTATCGATCGATACTCGATTGAGTATCGACCGAGACTTGACCGACAGTCGACCGATATAAAACCGATAGTTGACCGATATACCACTGACAGTATCGCGGTCGATATGTCGACCGACACCATGAGTATCATTGAGTGGATTATCGGTCGATACATCGGTTGATACCCGAGCGATATATCGACCTATACTCAATCGAGTATCGACCAATACTCGGCCGAAGTATCGGTCGAGGCCCCCCATAAGATACATGATCCCAAAAGTTTGCAAGGAAGCTTCAATAGGCCATTTCTGAATTCCCTTGTGCCTCTGTTTCAAAGCTAGTCTAACTGCGAAACCATTCTTATGAAAATTACTTTGATTTTAATGAAAATGATTCTGCATGCAAAACTCATTTTCATACAAAAGGTTTCCCCTTAGAGAACTCAGAAATGGCCTATTGAAAATCCTGGTTAGCTCAATTGATTAAGTAGGGACTGTCTGTTTATAGCAGGGAAGTAAGGTAAAATGTTCAGAAAGACTGCTTCTCCTTTATCCCTGAAAAAAAAAATTTTTCTTTTCTTTTCTCTCTAGAATCATGGATGTGGAACAAATCCTTAACAAAACCAGACACATCCTTCCATGAGGACTTGAGTTTTTCTTCTGATGGTAAGCATTTTTTCTACCTTAATTAACTACAACTAAGGTTACATGTACAAGTCTCTTTCAAAATTTGAGCAAGTAACTTGGGCTTCTGAGTATTGAAGGCTTGAGTCATGTTTCAGAAAATCCAAGCAGATATGATAAGTATCCTTATGGCAAAATGTCATAACTTAAGTGACTTGTAAAATTTAACTGTATGCTTGATCTTGTTGATACGTTGTTCAGTTGCAGTCTGTTCCAGTGCTCTAGTCCTAGGGATTAGAAAAGCCTGGGGCAGTATAAAACCACTAGGAATATTAACATTTTTAATGCACTTCATATGCCCCCAACATTTTCCAGGCTGCCCCAGAAATTTCCTGGTGCCCTCATACAGTGCTGTACACTTTACTAAAAAATGTACCTGTATATTCCTGGGCAGAAAGAAACCCCAAGAATAGTGCTCTATTAAACAAAATCATAACACATTGACCCCCTTGGTAGGTTTGAACCAAGGAGTTTCATACACCAGCTTTTAGACATCTATACCTTGGTATTGAGGAATATTTTTGCATGTGGCATTGCTGAATTTGTTATTTTCAGTTTGAGAAGTATGACATCCTTTTTTCCCAGTAGAATCCTGCAATACCTCCCTGTACGACAGCAGTACCACACCCAACTGTAGCATATCATTTGAAGAAATGCTGACACATTCCATTCCAAGACCTCCATGGCACGGGTATGTCATGTGTGTAGATTATTCATAAACGGTATCATTTTAAATGTAATTCTGCCATACTTCTTTTTGTAAAGATAATCATCTCATTTTCGTTCTTTTTTACTCTATACTTTCTGTATTTTTTAAATTTTGTGAACTCTAATTCCTTTACTACCTTCAATTAAGAGTTCAAACACTGACTCGCTCGTCTTTCAGGATAACTACACTCCCAGTGAGCAATTTAAAATTTAAAACATGCAAATGTTTGCGGCGGGTCTAAAACACAGGTCACGGGTCATTGTTTCACCAATAGTGGAACAACCCTAACCCCTTCCTAATGCTAAACTTAGGCCTAAGTACTACACTAAGACAACTTTTTAGGCCTAAATACTACACTAAGGCAATGTTTGTAAAGGTTTAGGGTTGTTCCAGTATTGGTGAAACAATGACCCGTGTTTTAGACCCGTCTAAATGTTTGTCTTGTTCTTTCAAATGTTTTATCAAAAAGATGTGTCGTAATACTAAAAAATCCTTTTAGTACAGAATTAGTAACGGTGAATATCATAAGTGCTATACATAGATGACTGATAAACAGGATTTCATGTCAGGTGATAGTGCGGTATTTACAACTGATTTTAAAGGGACAGTCAGCTGTCGTACATTTCATAGCTAATTTGCATATTACAGAAACATGATCCATACTGTTTTTAACCAAATATGGTAAAAACAACATTACAGGATGAGCAAAAGCACACTCAAAAGCAGGTTTTCATGAAACAATTGACAATCAAGCAAAACACTGCAAGGATGTCATACTTCTCAAACTGAAAATAACAAATTCAGCAATGCCACATGCAAAAATATTCCTCAATACCAAGGTATAGATGTCTAAAAGCTGGTGTATGAAACTCCTTGGTTCAAACCTACCAAGGGGGTCAATGTGTTATGATTTTGTTTAATAGAGCACTATTCTTGGGGTTTCTTTCTGCCCAGGAATATACAGGTACATTTTTTAGTAAAGTGTACAGCACTGTATGAGGGCACCAGGAAATTTCTGGGGCAGCCTGGAAAATGTTGGGGGCATATGAAGTGCATTAAAAATGTTAATATTCCTAGTGGTTTTATACTGCCCCAGGCTTTTCTAATCCCTAGGACTAGAGCACTGGAACAGACTGCAACTGAACAACGTATCAACAAGATCAAGCATACAGTTAAATTTTACAAGTCACTTAAGTTATGACATTTTGCCATAAGGATACTTATCATATCTGCTTGGATTTTCTGAAACATGACTCAAGCCTTCAATACTCAGAAGCCCAAGTTACTTGCTCAAATTTTGAAAGAGACTTGTACATGTAACCTTAGTTGTAGTTAATTAAGGTAGAAAAAATGCTTACCATCAGAAGAAAAACTCAAGTCCTCATGGAAGGATGTGTCTGGTTTTGTTAAGGATTTGTTCCACATCCATGATTCTAGAGAGAAAAGAAAAGAAAAATTTTTTTTTCAGGGATAAAGGAGAAGCAGTCTTTCTGAACATTTTACCTTACTTCCCTGCTATAAACAGACAGTCCCTACTTAATCAATTGAGCTAACCAGGATTTTCAATAGGCCATTTCTGAGTTCTCTAAGGGGAAACCTTTTGTATGAAAATGAGTTTTGCATGCAGAATCATTTTCATTAAAATCAAAGTAATTTTCATAAGAATGGTTTCGCAGTTAGACTAGCTTTGAAACAGAGGCACAAGGGAATTCAGAAATGGCCTATTGAAGCTTCCTTGCAAACTTTTGGGATCATGTATCTTATGGGGGGCCTCGACCGATACTTCGGCCGAGTATTGGTCGATACTCGATTGAGTATAGGTCGATATATCGCTCGGGTATCAACCGATGTATCGACCGATAATCCACTCAATGATACTCATGGTGTCGGTCGACATATCGACCGCGATACTGTCAGTGGTATATCGGTCAACTATCGGTTTTATATCGGTCGACTGTCGGTCAAGTCTCGGTCGATACTCAATCGAGTATCGATCGATACTCGATCAATAGCTTGCTAGCTTAAACATCCAGTAGGGAACGTCAGTTAACAAATATCTGAATGCTTTTAATAAAACGCATTGGTAGCGTTTTGTCGCCATCCAATGCATCATTCTCGGACTAGTGCCAGTGCCATTTGCTCTTTCTAGTTAAATTCTCTACATACCTGTGGAGTAAAGGCTGAGTATGGACCAACATAACAGACCACTCAATGGCGATCGTTTTTTAACCCTTTGGAATTAATTGATATACATTTCACCAGTTTAAGAAGTAGGTAAAATATTGAGTTAGGTAAAAAATTTTCTGAAGTAACTTGTATTTTTGCCGGTACTTTACTGTTTGCTTTTCATAGAAAATAAAACGTTTTCAACAACAACAATAACAGCAAGCGTTAGGCAAAAGCTATAGAGTTTCTTGATGGTAAAAATAAAGCTACATAGGTTATGATGAGAAGATATTGCAGAGGCAGATCCAGGTGAAGGGTTGAGGGGGTTGCAACCCCTCTTTGAACAGTGTTGTTATTTGTTTAACTTTTCATAAAAATAATATGATAAATTGTTTAATATGTAGTTGTTTCACTTCCACCAATTGCCACTGATTGTCATGTTACCTTGTAGAGGGTAAAATCCGGATAATTTTCCAGGGGACATGACCCCGTATCCGACAACCCCCCTTTCAGGAACTCCTGGATCCTCCCCTGTATTGTATGAAACTGGCATTTAAACCATACATATTAGCGATATAACAAAAACCTCTGTTTATAAGAACCCCTCCCCCCGCTTATAACCCCTCCCTGGTTATAGACCCACCTACTTGTAAGCAGAAAAATTCATTCGATTACAAGGCCCCCCGCCCCTCCCGGATGTAAGCCTCTCACTAGTTTTCCCTTGTTTCCTAAATAATAAGCACTCTCGAAGAACACAGTACTACTCAGTTCAACAGAAAATTAGGAAAGATTTTAGAGGAATCAGCTATTATACATGATTGCTGCATCAGTTTTAAGGAAAACACTGCTATCAATGCAGGTCTTGTGTAAAGATAAAATTTAAAAGACTCGTAAAAAGTTACATTAAAGAATCATTCAAAACAATTGCAAGTTACACGAAAATTAAGTTATATTACATTAAAAGGAATTCTAAAAGATAAATGAATCTTTGTAAAAAACAAAAAAAGCGCGCTTGGTGCATTCTGAGTTAACTTTTTCTCAAATAAGGTCATCACTATTCCTAGTTTTATCTATGTCAAGGAAGTTTGCACTCATTGTTTCCACGCATCCTTACTGAGCACGTAATTCATGTCACAACGTCACACCACATCATACATCAAGAGCACAGCGCGCTAAGAAAGAAATACTAGGGAGCATAGGGCTTGTTACCTCATGCATTAACGTCACCTGCAGGTCACTCTCTTAAATGGTCGGTAATCCCATATTTTCTTATCTTATCAGTAACAAAACAAAGGTAAAAACAAAACAGAAACAGAAAAAACTCTGTACGTGAGAAGTTACAAATATTTCCCCTTCTCTACTCTCGTGCGACCTAAGTTTTTTCCAGGTGTCTTTTACCTCAAGGAACGACATCAGCTGCAAAAGTTTACTTAATAGACGTAGTTCTGTTGAACTGAGAACATTAACCTGATCTAGATTCCACTACTGTAGTTTCTTTTATTGCTGATAGTTGCAAGGTAACATCGTCTCAAAATAACGCACTGAATAACGAAAGCTCCTAACAACGCATGGGCTTCAGTGCGTCTTTTCTCGGAAATGAGCAAGATGGCACTGCTTGTTTTTCCTTCTAGCCAAAAGTTGAATTGATCTTTACCTTACTGCATGACAAGTTTTAAACAATCTGAACGTGGGAACATTTGGTCGCGAATGTCCTTAATCAAAACTAGAAAATAAAAACTTATTTTGAGCAACACTGCGGTAGCTCAATTCGAAACTTTTTTTATTTTATATGCCCCTCCCCTCGCCCATCAAAAACTCTTTACGAAGCTTATAAGCGGCAGTTACGATAGTGCGTGACAAGCGTGGGACAGTTGTCTGAAAAGGTGAAAAATAGGGCTAGTTTCTGATGGGGTTCAAACCTTAATTTTTTAGTATGTTCTTATTGTTTATGCCTTTCCTAAGCATGATGACCATCAGATTGCTACGAGAAATTATAAGCAATAAGTATGCACTAAGATTGATAGTACATTATCTCATTGTTTGTGTGTTAAGTTTGCTGAAGAGTAAAATATAAAAGAAAGTGAGAGATTGTTTTTTTCTATTGTATTTTGTTACTTTCCACTGTTAATTAAGTTTGCTGAAGAGTAAAAAATAAACGAAAATGAGAGATTATTGTTTCTATTTTATTTTGTTAATTTTTCACAAGAAAAAATTAAAAGTGGGGTCCATCCACAACAGCGTTTATCAATTGCTGTGGGCCATTGGGTTTTCTCACGTTTCTTTCCCCATAAACGACCGATACTCGGTGAGGCATCCCTGATGTGCACTACTATATCGGCATGTTGGCAGATTTAATGATATACTGTCAACCTTGTATGGTGTTGGTGTCTATTCGCCGAATTGTACGAGCCCGTTCATATCCACCGAAACATCTGTCGGCCGACCGAAATATCGGTCGATATATCGACCGATACTAGATACCATCTACCAATATATCGACTGATACCATTGACCGATACTAGATACTGTCGACCGATACTAAATATTATTATTCAACAAATTGTAACACTATCCAAATATGGTCATGATACTCTCGATATCTGTCATCGGTAGGTAACAGATATCCGGCGATATACGTAGCTTCGTACGTGGGAAGAAAAAGTGAAGTGAAAAAATGTCGACAGAAAGGTTTAAAAATGTTACGAGCTTGGAAATCAATTTTGTTATCAATTTTGTTATCAATTTGTTGAATAATAAAACAATTATCCTGCTCAATCTCGCGGAATATCATCTGATTTTAGCCGACTTGGCCTACGGCCTCGTCAGCTAAGTATCAGACGATATTCCGCGCGATTTCGCAGGATAATTGTTACTATCGACCGATGTATCGACCAATCTATCAGTAGCTATATTGACTGATACTAGAGCATTTATCTACCGGTCGCGTGTCGGTCGAGTATCAACCGATGTAAAGCATCGGGTGAAATATCGGTCAAGTATCGGTGAACCGCCAAGTATTTCGACCGATAGGATTATCGGTCGATACATCGGTCAATACTCGACCGATATATTGACCTATACTCGATCGAGTATCGACCGATACTCAGTCGAGGCCCCCCATAAGATGCATGATCCAACTTTTGTACCTCTGCACAATTTGACCAAATTCAGTATGTCAACAAAATAGGCGCTCATAATGACAATGACACATCTGGCCTGTGTTACAGTCCATGTATCAATGTTGATCACATGACTCCAACACCAATAAAATTCTGGGTTGTTGGACATCCTTAGCACTGACTGGAAGTCAGACTAAACTAAACGTAAAAATTTTTAAAACAGGCAGGGCCCAAAGGTAACTTTTCAGTCCACTTGCAAAGTTTGGCTGACAAGATTGCAAACGCATTTCAAATGTTTGGGAAACATAGGTGATTTCTAACTCGCAAACGTTTGCTGGTGGATATTTTTCTCACTCCCAGCTTATCAAAATCACTTGCACTTTGCAAGTTTGGGAGCATTAATTTGGAGCCCTGACAAGGTCCAAAGCTTTACTTTATAATGCTTTGGAGTATTTTTAAGAGGGTGGAAGAGTAGACCATGCTGTTGACAGAACAATTAAATGACTTAATCACTCATAATGTAAAAAGAATACTAATATGATCATACATCACCTCCTAATGGACGGAAAGGCCACAGTATAATCATCCACAGCCACAACAAAATAGTATAAAGTGCAGAATACATTCTGAACATTGATTGTTTCTAAAACAGAGAAGACACACACATGTACCTCAGTTAAGGATGGTGCCTACTAAATACAAAGGTTCTGTGCCAGGTTAGAACCACAAGGAGATAGTAGATCTTTGCAAGGGCTATTAGAATCCACAAAGGAAAACAGTGGTAGCCACACATTTTGTCAGGATAACTAGCCTTAAATCTAAACAAAAATGTTGACATCAGCATTTTTCCAAAAAAGAGGAATTCAAAAGGATACTTCCCCACAGATTTTCTTAGAATTTGCCTTAAATACATACAGAAAGGCAAACACATTTTTTTTTCAATGTTACTTTCATTTTATTTATTTAGTTATTTATTCTCTTACAGAAATATACATATCAGCTTCCTCTAGCTCTGCTCGCATATAAATCAGCTAGTCGAGGCAGACAGAGGGCACATTTAAAAAGATCTTTCAACTATATGGCAGATGGTAATATTAAAATCATTTTTGGTATGTTTTTAATAACAAAATTGTTGCAGAAGCGCTTTTAACATCTCTGACAGCCCTCCTCTGGTTCAGCTAAAATACCTTTTGCTCACAACAAGCAGCTAATCACATTTTGAAAAGACTTGCCACTTCTATTTTGTAACATAAAATGTAGGGGTAACCACACATTTTTTTAAAGTTATTTATCTTTTTTGAAAACTTTCACACTGCTCGTTACATTTTTTCATGTCACCTCCCAAGTACAATTAAGCAAGACATTTGCGTTTTTGTGTGCACACTATGCCATGCGCAAGTACATGTTAACAGTTGGACTTAAGTGTAATTTTCGAAAGATAACAACTCGGTTTTCAGCTGGGAGACGTAAACAGTTAGTGTTTAGCATTATGCTGCTATTCAGATGTTCTTGGTTTAA
>JAHPZR010014598.1:20000-27500 GCA_019787425.1 Platygyra sinensis | reverse complement strand
GACCAGTTTTCACTCGCCCAAAAATTTACCCCCCCCCCCCTCCTCCTCCCCTTCCAAACCCCGCGTTTTTCCAACCATTTTAGTCATCTTTTATTCCCTGGACTGATCACAGGTAGCTTTCGGGGCTTTTTCCTTCCTTTTTCTCTTCGACTACTTTGGAGACTCTTGAAATATATATCCACATTTTTTATTTTGTACGCGATCAGTTTACGGGAGAACACGCAATGATCAGAAAGCTGGGAAAGTACGGAAACCAATTCGCTTGCAACGTCATCAAGCACTATGGCAGACCGAGGATTATTTCCTCAATGAAAAATTGTATTTAAAGACCTTAAATCCCAAGGAAACACAACGGAAGCACTTACTTTATATTTCAAGTAGATTTTTTATTGATGAATCTTCGTGAAATCCCTGCAGTTTGCGAGTAAACGTGTCTGTTTTTCTCAGGAGCGGTCTCTATTTTAGGCGCCATATCTACCTGGGCCCAGTTGTTCAAAGACTGGATAACGCTATCCACCGGATAAATCGCTATCCACTGGATAACTATTGACAAAACAAACCACGCTATCCACTGGATAGTGATTTATCCGGTGGATAGAGTTATCAACCTTTCGAACAACTGGGCTCTGATCACCAATGGCTCGATAGTGACCAGCAGTACTTTGTACAAGTAGATGCGATATGTAATTGGTAATTGCACGAATTTGCACGTAATTATCACTAGAGGGAAGCCATATTGTTTAGCCGAATGTAGTATGTCACTTGCCTTTCGGAATACAAAACTTTGTAAAATAGAAATGGTAAGTTTATGTGTAGGAATTTTCTTGCCAAAATGGAGTGTAAAAACATTATTTTGATATTTAAATAATTTCTTGGTGACAAAAATTGCACTCGCCAAATGGGCAAGTGATCGAGAATTTGCACTCGCCCGACACTTTTCACACTCGCCTGGGCGAGCGGGCGAGTGCTAATGTCCGACACTGGAGTCTTCCTCAGAACAGACATGGTTCCCACATTGTCTTAACTCTCCCCATCAGATTGTTGGGAGTGGATGATCCTTGTGTAAGATGAAATCTGGGAATTTTAGTTGTAATTAAAACAGGGCCAGTGGCATAAATGTTGTCATGGCAGTGGCATGACAGCTGTAATTTTGTTTCTTTTGTGATGTACATTTTTGGTGCCAAGTTATAAGAACACTGCTTTAATAATTGCTGGCGAGCCCTAGCGAGGCAGCTGCCTATTCTTTATAATAGCGAGAAGGAGGCAAAATCTGTCGAATGTAAGATTGAAGACATGCCAGTCGATTGTGCTTTTTATATCCGGGCATTCCGGGGTGCTTGTGAATACACGTGGAAATATCGATCGATCTCGAGCAATAGTCCAGCTCGGCTAGAAATCAAGGACATGATAAATGAGGTGAAATATGGATGTCTCTAGTTACTTGTGGAAGTATTCATGAAGGTCATGAATGGTTTAGTAATGACTCTCGAGGAAGACAAAAGATTTTTATGTGTTTGGCTGTTCTATTATGTGAGCAATTTTGCTGATTCGCGTATGGAGGTGCCAAGATATCGATCAAGTCCTACTTCATGAGATCATTTTTTTGTCTCAGTGTATTCAGCAGCAGTGAAGTGTTAGGCAAAATTACCTCGCCGCAACTACAGAATACAGGGCCATTTTTTACGTCTTTTATCTGAAGCGGCTCGGCGGCTCGCCAGTCCCGTTAATAAGTGTTTAAAGAACGGGTAAGGTATATAATTTAGTGGCTCGGCGGCTCGACGGCTCGCCAGTCGCGTTAAGTGTTTAAAGAACGAGGAAGGTATATAATTTAGTGGCTCAGCGGGCTCGACGGCTCGCCAGTCGCACCGAGTGTTTAAAGAACGAGAAAGGTATATAATTTTGTGGCTCGGCGGCTCAACGGCTCGCCAGTCGCACTGAGTGTTTAAAGAATGAGAAAGGTATATAATTTAGTGGCTCGGCGGCTCTTCAGTCAACGCGACTGGCGAGCCGTCGAGCCACTTGAATGATGCATCTTTAAAAAAGTGGCCCTGTATTCTGTAGTTAAGCCAATTCATTCGGAGTAAACTGCCAACTGCAGCTTGCTAGTGTTGGGAAGAAAAGAGAGGAAACTGTGAAGCCGACCTGCTTTAGCTTGCGTTATGTCGAAAGCGAAACCACAGACAAATCATTCACAGTATTCTTCGCCCATTGAGGGGTTAAATGTGATCGTCGACTCGAAATCTCAGCCCGTTGAGTTAGATAATTCGACCACTGGAGTTACATGCGCCGTCGAGGCGAAAGAAAAGCTTGCAATCATGTTGTTCTGTGGATTTTGATTTCCTTGCTTTAATGCGATTTGATATGACCTTCAATGTCACGTTGCGTGACGACCCAAGTTTCGGTAAACTCACAAATTCGTGTAATTAAAAACGTCTCATTTTCACTTTTACTGGTAACGTTAAGCATAAAGGCTAATTTTAAAAAAAGAATACTTGTGGAAATCCATCTCTTAAGGTTTCCTGGGTCTCTTAAACCAAGTTGTAGCATTTGTTACATTCTTTTCTCGAGTGAAGAAAAATATTTTGGGGCTCTGTTGTTGTTTCACAAAATGCCTTTAAAACTTAACTAGCTACACCAACTCCTATTATACCGTTTATTTCAAATTACGCGTATTATCAGTATTTCCTTCAAGCTCTGACGCCAGCACTAACTTTCACATTGAAACTCCTAGTTCTAGAGATATTCTTGATTGAGTGTTGTACTGTTTTAGTGGAATGATCTACGGTGTCATCACTTCCCTCATTTAATTTAATTTATTACAATCAATAGTTAAAAACCAAAGGAGTCCCAGACCCCATATAAAAACAGATCACCTCAAAATAATATATAAAAACACAATAAAGCAAAGTTTCATAAAATACATTAATTAATACAAATAAGCAGTTATTTTTTTGCATAAAATAAAAACACAAATATCTCTAAAACGAAAAAAGATATTCCAAAAAGGAAAACACTGTTCTTCTTTACTTTGAAAAGCCTTTCAAATAAGCAGTAATGTTATTATTTTTTTCTTCATAGGCACTTTAAGCATAAGAGAAACTGAACAATTCTGGATCACTTGTTTCCTCAATTTCTTTTTTTAGTACTAATATTATTAATGATTTTTAGTAAGTAGCACCCATGCGCTAGTTTTTTCCATCTGTTCAGAGAGGCGTACAGTCACTACATATATGATTGTAATTATACCTTTTATTGTTACAGTAGTTTACTTATTGTATAATAGAGCTAGTTTACCTATTTTATTGTCATACTCTTGTCATATTGATTGTAAATAAGGTTATTGTAATGAGTATTATCGCTCTAAAATTGCAATTGTTTTTTTCATTTTGTGATGCGCGTGTCAGTATCTTACTAATATGTAACATGCACAATAGTAAATAAATTATCATCATCATCATGTGTAGAAAGATATTTAAAAAAAGAGCTCACTGCATGAACATACTACATTACAAATCAACTTATGAAATGTTGCTATACTTGTTGTGACTTACTATTGGCAAAGGAAATCGACCTACCTGAATATATCAGCACTCTTAGTAAATCGACCTTGCATTAACTCTGGTGCAAGATATTTGGGATCTCCTTCCAGAGCTTGCGTAGTATCACACTAATAAGAAAAAGAAAAGATCAAAATAATATGTTTCAATAAAATTAAATGGTCCAAAGCACTGAGAAAAAAATTGTGGCATTAATCTCCATAACTCAGTGATACATAAAATTACTATTAGGTTTTCAGGTTTATTTGTAGACATTGTGTAATGATGACATCCTCTGTTGAGTGTCAAACAATCCTCTCGATCAATACCCTTGATCAACATCTCAATTGTCACTCAACTGACATACGGATAGATAATTGGTCGACAATGGAACAGCACTTGATCAACAATACATGTAGGTCGATAGTCAACCAAGTGTCGACTAACTTCATATGCATCTATCAAAAATTAGTTGTCTCTTGACTGACAGGTTAATGGAGTGCCTATGGAGTGTCAACTGAGTGATCGGGCACTGATCAAGAGTGTAGATCGACACTCTACCACAGATGCCTTTAATACACATGATCCAATTTGTATTGCGCAAAACAAAACATGATTATAAATATCACGTTCCTGCTCATGTCAAAAACACAGCCATTTCCTCTTTGCCTTGATAATTAAGAATGACTTTCAAAACATTTGATAATAAAAATTAACGGTAAAAAACTACGACGTTTCGAAGTCTGCATGACCTCATTATCAAGTAAAATGTTAAAACTGATGTAAAGTTGTAGCTCAGAGATTATATACAAATAAAATGTGATAACTTCATTAGAATAATGAGCGTTCATTGTTATTGGTGTTTAGCATGTCAGATCGTGCAGTATATGTTTAAATAAATACTTTTGCACGTATTGAGTCAGACTGCGTGTTTAGCTTTGGTTTTCGTTCGCGAATGAATAACATTTCGTGAATTAGGCAAAACACTCTGAAAATGACCACATCATATATAAGCAATTAACTTAATGCAGTAAATTACTTACTTTTGACAATTCTAATACCAAACCAAAATCTCCTATTTTACATAACCCATCAAGACCAATAAAGATATTGGCTGGTTTAATATCCATGTGAACCATATCATTATCATGAAGATGTTTCAAACCCTGGTAAAATAAAACAAACAATGATGAATCACTAGCAGTGATGTCAGGGCTTAGCATACATTACTGTTGTTATTCAGCCGCTGTATTCTTACAGTAAAAGTATTGTTATCTGTTATTCATGCACATTTTAGCAATGCTACGTCTCTATGGACTTCCTAAAAATATGTGTGCGATTTTGATACATCTCTACTGATATATGAGATTTTTCTATAAGAAAAGGAAACATTCTAAAAGTCTTAACCTTAGATGGTCACCGGGTTTGTAGTACCCTTTTTCAGAAACAAAGTTCCAGGACTCAGATTGATTTTTCAAGGGCTCTCAAATTCACATTACCCCTACACTTCTGAGATCTCAGTGTCAATTCTCCTTACTGCCTTCCATACACTTCATATTTTTTAGTTGAGTTTAAAAGATTTCCAGAACTTTCTAGGACAAGTGGCCTTTTTCCAGGACTTTCAAGTCCTGGAAAATGCCATAATAAAATTCCAGTCAACTTTCCAGGTTTTCCAGGATCCGCATGAACCCTGTGGTCATTACTTTCAAAGCTAAAAGGTATGACTAACTAAACATGATTGCCACAGCCATCACATTTTAACATTCCCTGACTTTTCCCTGATAAAAATAAGACTTCCCTGACCAAATAAACACAGACTGAATGTCAGATCTACTAGACTAGTGGCTTATGGCATCAACTTATAGCTGTCCTTTCTATTTGTTCATTAGGAATGATAAGTCTTCAACAAATTTTTCTTCTTCATTAATTAAGGAAAAGTATTTTTGAGATCACAGTGACCCCAAATGTTTCTTCTGGCCTTCAATGGTATTAAATTGAGGCAGCCATGTTAAGTTATTTGAATTGCCCCTGACTTTTCTTCAAAATATCAATTTTCCCAAAATAATATTCTATGACTTTTCCCTGACCTCCAAGAATTTTTTCCCTGATCATTTCCTGACATGTGGTAACCTTGCTAAAGCATTTCATCAATTTGTACAATACTAACCAAAGATAAGTCAACAAGAAATTCCCACACCACAGATTCACTTGTTGAGTCATTTTTCTCCAAGTAATCTTTGAGACTAAAAGAAAAATATATCATGACCATACATGCATTACCCTTGACTGGCACCAGTAACATAATAATTAACAATCTGAAGTAACGTGATATGAATCAATTAATAATTGTATACAAATTATGTGTTTCACATACATGTACCTCATCTCACACAACTCTGTTTGGATATAAAGATGTTGTCTGCAATGCAATATTTTTAAATATCAATATTTTAAAATTGTATATTAACCAGTTTTTCAATATCAGAATGAACTGAAATACTTCCTAATTGACTAACCTTTCTTCCCATGCCTTGATAAATCTAACACAGTTACAATGACACTTCAGCCGCTCATGTTTGTTAACCTCTTCAAGTTTATACTTTCTGCAAAGGTTAATAATAAAACATGGGATTTTCACAGAGGGAATATCGCACTGTAAACTTGACAATATTTTTGAATTTTTGGTAAACATGACACTTAATTTCACCTGTCAGCATCACCACGGAACTTATCCCTGGATTTTTTGACCGCATAGAGACATCCATCCTCCTTGCTCTTCACTTTAAACACCTTGCAAAACAGGATCAATGTATTAATGTTGTAAATTGCTGTTATTAAGTCTGAAATTTTTGGCACACTAAAGGTTCTCCAGGCAGCTGTCCACTCTTTTAGACAGTAGCAGAGATAAAAAAGTCATCATCTTTCACCAGAAATTGCCTATTGGTTGACAAAAATGCTCTGACACCAATTTAAGTATGAAAATTCATCAAATATCCATAATCACCCTCCTCTGCCTTGTTCCCCCTCTTCTTCCCCACCCTCCTCCAAAAAAAATGACCCAACATTGATCACTGTAAAAGCAGAAATACACATGCCCAAAGTAATTAAGAATTATCATTTCAAACTCTTTAATAATTCATCAAGTAAAAACAAAGAAAACCACAATCGTGAAGGAGGCTTGGATACCTGGTCTTGATAAGCATAGATTTTGATAATTGTACTTCTCTGTTTACTCCTTGGTTTTTGTTTGGATTGAGAATTCATATCAAACACTTGAGACAGTGTTTCATCAGCTATTAAAATTAAAACATCTCAACTTTTATCAAAAATACTCTGCTGCGTGACGTATTTTCACCTCTTTTCTTGGTGTTTTGATATCTCGATGAAACACTGTCACTCCGTTTTGATACATTTAGTCATATCTTCTTTGCCTATATTACAATGTTTACCTATATCATACATTTGAATGAACAAGTTATGCAGTAATTACCTCTCCAAATGAGCCTGCTCCAAGTCTGCTGATTACCTCAAAGCACTACATGATAACCAAACCACAACAACCTCATAAAACCTATATCTACTAAGGAACTATTTTCTTTTTTTTTCCTATTCTTATTATTATGTTGTAATCGCAGTGTAAATGGAATAAATGAACTACCGGTAGGTTAAAACACAAAATAGTGAGATGGTGAAATGAAGAATGGCTTTAGGGTTGACCTAAAAGCACTTGGGTAAGTCTAAACATGACTGGCTCGACAGTGTCTAGCTCTCAATAAATTGTTTTAGTAAATTCTCAGCTCCGACTATTGCATTTCTAGCTTTTTGATTGGCTAAAAAACTCCGACTATGAGCCAATAGTCGGAGTTTTACGTCATATGGAAAATAGTGCGCTTTGTAAAATTGTGGAAATAAAAATAGGCAGCAAAACCCAGTTTGAGAATTTACTAAAACAATTATTCCATTC
>JAHPZR010014598.1:7500-12500 GCA_019787425.1 Platygyra sinensis | reverse complement strand
AGCAACAGGGTGGAATGGATGCTAAGGAGCTGGGGCTCAATTGCTGCCGGATCTCGCAAGTTGACGTCAACTTTTCATGCGTCAAACTGACGTCAGTTTGTTTTTTACGATAACAAATTGTCCGCTCTCGCTCGTTGACGAATCGCATAAATTATAAATTCATGTGTCTATCCGCTTAATGACAATGAAAATTAGCCAATGAGCACGCGAGAGTTTCTGCAGTTATCGTAAAAAGAAAAATAGACCGTCAGCATTCTACAGACAGCGTCCTTCTCGTCCTCACCAAAATTCAAATTTAAACTACCGTATTTCCGCGAATAAAAGCCCAGGGTTTTCAAATTGAAAAAAAGTAGCAGGAGGAAATTGCAAAGTAGCCGGAGCACTATCTCATTGCGATGACGGCAACCTTGTGGAGTTTGGGGGGGGGGACCCCTGCCCCTTCTGCAGAGAGCAACAGGGAGCTTCCCCGGGAAAATTTTGAAAATCAGGGTGCCTTGATTAAATGGAGTTTATTCCTGTGCACTTTTTTGCAACCCTAACTGATTTTGTTGAACGCCACTTTACACTTGTTAGCAAGGGTTAAGTGTTAAAAAAAATTGTAAAATTAGTTGCTTTCAAAGGTTTACAAAAGTGGCACAATATGCTTTTACATCTGCACAAGTACAGTTCTAAATTAAAGTGCAATATAAAACTGAGCTGTAACACCATAGCATTTCAAATCAGTTGCGTAAGTTAAATATAAACAGTTTTTTGTGTGTTTTGTAGCAAAATACAGCTACAAAATATTGGCAGACATTCGAAAAAATCTGCTTGAAACAAAAGGTTTAAGTTTGCAATTGTTTTGTCTCGAGTCATGAAAACATGCCATGGCAATTTTTACTGTTTATGCTTTACACCCTAATACCAGTGAAATTTACAAAATGAATACATTTTCCTTAAATTCAGTTTTGGAGAAAACATTATGTAGTTTCGACCCCCAAACTGCACTTTCCTGCAGCTCCAGCTTTGGTGCCATGAAGCGGCTTCCGTTGATATCTTTTCTTTTACACACATGAAGTATTATCACAACAAAGTCAGCGGTTTCGTTTCTACAGCTTCGATTCGTTGCAACTCTCGGTTTCATTTGTCTGATCATGAAATTCTCAACACTTGCGCTGTTGAAGGCTTTTATTGTTAAGACTTCTCTCGGCCTTTTCTGGAAAATACATTAGGTGCAGATATTGTGGTCAACTCGGCCTCGGCATATTGTTTTATCATCACTTTCAGAACTGAAACATGTAATATTTGTTAACTCATGTTCCTAAAATTATTGTTACTTGTTTGTCTTCGAGACTTCTTGGCAGTTGAAAGGAAAGGCAACATCGTTTTCTGCCTCCGCTTCATGTTGAAACTTTTACGTGAGAACAAATCTGCCGCTGCACTGATGCATGCACATTAAAATGACAAAAAAGGCTCTCGCTTTGAAGGTCAAAAGGTACATTTAATAGCCGTACTGTTTATAAATTATTTTCATCAGTTGGTGTTTATTTATTTCCTTGAAAAGATCATATCACGGTTACTTGATGAAACAGAATTGTGTAGTTGATAAAATTTGGACTACAAAAAGGACCCGGCGCAAATGCTTGAAGTAGCCGGTGACTTGCGCCGGGCGCCGGCTAAATTTGAAATCCCTGAAAGCCGGGGGCGATTATTTCTATATTACTATTTTAAATGATAAATGAGTGTTGATGAAATTGCAGCTCGGTAAATATATGTGAAAATAATGTAACACGAGCGTGGGACCTAGAAATAAATCTATATTAAATACTTCGGTCAAAGCGGGGGTTGGGGGGGAGGCGGCGATTAATCGAGGGACGGTTATTATTCGAGGAAATACGGTTATGTCACGACATAAAACATTCATGTCTAACCTGATCATCTTGTGGAGCGCTATTCCCCTGTCAATGATGTGGGTCAGCGGCATCGTGTCTGACATGTGCGAGTACATCTCCTTGTCCATGAGCCAGAACGCAATGGTCTTGTCGCCGACAAGGGCCTGGTCATGACACTCGGCGTACGCGATGGTCTTCTCGTTGTGGCGACGGTTGATGAGGGTCCACACAATGTCCCACATGTTCCAGTCCTCGTCTTTAAGCTCTTTTAGAACCTGCAAGAAAAAAATAAACGTGAACTCAATGGGGCTAGCCTAGCCTTATAAGGTATGAGGGCCGGTGGGATTTAGTGAAGGCGACGATGCCAAAAAATATGGCTTAAAAACGGTGGTCGGCTAAAAAATATGGTGTTTACAGGAGGGACGCTCAAAATATTACTTTAGTGACAGCTTCCACAGTAGGGCAAAAGTTGTGCCGGAATGCATAAAATAACGTTCCCGAGGTTCTAAAAATTGAATTTTTCTCGGGGGAGCATGCCCCGGGTTCCCCTTCTTTCTACCCTTCAAATATACCTCAACCGTCACTTAAATGACCATGCAGCTCCCTTTCATAAACAGTCAAGGCAATGCCAGCTTCATCTTAGCGCTGAGGGGGATCATTATATAACGGGGTCTATCTAGACTACAAACAACCCAGTTATGTCCAGAGATGCAGGCTAATGAGATTCACTGCTCTTTATGAATAAGCATCACAAAGTGTCATTTTCATATTACTTCATATTTGACAGAATTATGTGTGTTTAGTGACTTTATAGGAAAGGGGACACTTTGTGATGGTTATCATAAAAAGCATGCATCTCATTAACCTGCATTTCTGGACATATCTCAAACATCGTAGTATAGAATTTGAGGAAAACTGGGTGGAAATTGGCGTGAGATGAGAAATTCTTGTTCGCCTACAGGTGATTGCTATTTTGCGAGAAGTTTCAAAGTAAAAGCAAAGTACATCCTTAATTATTGCACACGCATTGGTACGATTACGGTACCAATACACTAATAACAACTTTGGGCGTGTTTAAGGGCAAGGAACATACCTTGATCCACCTGTCAGGTATAGCCATTCCAAGTCTATAGTCAAACCCTGTACCTCCCTCACTGATCGCACGACACAAGCCAGGCATTCCTGACACTTCCTGTAACATAACAGCAACAGAATAACGTCAAAATTCTCGTCACCCTTGAAGAGTCTTCACATTACTTTATGGCAGCCATATTGATGTTCAACAACAATGAAATGACGGCCATGTTGGCGTTCCAAACCAATTCTGCGGGAGTTCAACACTTTCCTTATGTAAACACTTTATTTTGTTCCAATAAATTTGCATGGCTGCATGCCACGTGAGCAAAAACGCTCTATAAGTAATCCACTACTCACAATATTGATTTTGTGAAGGAGAAAAACACACATGGTCGCCTCTGGGTTGAGCTGGAAGGGTTCAACAGATATGAAAGATCCACCGATAATTCATGTGGCGTTGGACTTCAAAAGGGAGAACTACGTGGATAACGTTGTTTGTTTTGTCAACTCTTATCCTCTGGAGAGCGATTTATCCAATAGATAGCTTAACTACCCTTTACACAACTAGCAAGCAACCCCCAAATTTAGCTTGCCATTGGTAACTGCACGCTTAATCTACAAATGTAATTGTCCCGCATCAACGGAAGGTACTTTTTTTCGAGCCCTGCTTATACTGGTGATATTAGTTGGCAGTACCAATACTATTCCATTGAATAGAAACTGAGTAAAGAAGAAATATGCACCTCAGCGATGGTGATAACACTGGGATAAATTGTATGCAGCATGTCATTGGCTAGCATGAGGTAAACAAGTGATTCTGTGTCTACTCCGAGTCCATAATAATCCGGATAGTCTCCACCAAAGCCGTGTCCCAGTCCGTGGTCATGATATATCATTGATGTCACACCATCAAATCGGAAGCCATCAAATTGATAATACTCCATGTACCAACGAAGATTGGACAGAAGGAAGCGTAGAACTTCCCATCTGACAAGAAAAGAACAAATTACAATACAACTCAGTAAAGGGGATAATTAGAAAGAGATCAAAATATCATTCGGTCCCCAGGTTCTTATCCCTTCCATGGCTAATGCTGTGAAGGAAAAACGTGGGTTGATTTCCAGAACGTCAAACTACCTTGGAGCAACTTCAGAATACCCGTCCACTCTATTTACATGTGTCGGTGTGCTTTGAAGAACGAGGAATATAACAATAGTTGCTATTCTTATTCAATGAGATGCTAATAAGTGGCCGGGTATTCTGAAGTTTAGCGTTTGTTAAGAATAATTATTCTCTGAACTACCCTCCTACTAATCCTATGTCAAACCATTAACGACATGTATCTTGCAATCACAGTAAGCTGTAATTTTCTGTATACTCACTGGGTATAGTCGAAGAGTCGACTGTCCCAAAGTGAATGAAATCCACGTCCACTACCATGGAAATAACAGCTCTGGGACCCATCAAATTCATTCAAGCCATCCATAACATTTTTGGCAGCATGACTGTGTACAACATCCAGCAAGACTAGAATTCCATTGCCATGAGCCACATCTATCAGTTCTTTTAACTCGTCAGGTGTACCATAGCGACTACAATACAACAAGAAACATTTTGCGAAATTATAGCTGTATAACATTACATGTACTTGGTTTGGATAGCAAAGGCAGGGCTTTTATAGATGGCTATACAGCTTCAGGACAAGGAAATTCAAAGAAATTGTCATACCCATACATGTACTTGACCATCTCTAAATTTTGTCATTTGAGTGGGCACAACATAATTCCTTGCCTTCCAAGGATACAGTGAGCTCAAGTGTGCATATCCGAGTATACTTAATATTAAACTATTTATATTAACTATTTACTTAATATTTAACTATTTATACACATGGATTATTGACCAGGTGCGAGGTAAGGATGGCTGGATATTAGCCAGGATTTTTTTTGTGTGTGTGTTTATAAATCGACTGAGACATCCAGCCATCTTGGCCAAACCAGCTTGCAGGAAATTTTTCTTTTCGGACACAGCTGGTACTGCCAAGCGGGCAAG
>JAHPZR010014598.1:0-2500 GCA_019787425.1 Platygyra sinensis | reverse complement strand
ACTGAAACTACACATACATTATTGTAGAGTTGAACTGAATCTGCAAGACATGCACATGACAAACATATGAAAAATATACAAAACAGCATATTCATTCATGAGCTCTCATGTTACCCTTATATGATGACAATATGTCAAAATATATAGGTTAAATATTAAGGTTTCTTAAATTCTATTTTCTTGCCTTGAGCATCATTTAATCAACTAAAACAGAAATATGCCAAGTTGCATTACATCTAAATTACTACAAACTAAGACCTTTTTCAGGCTGAACACTCAAGTCCAACCTGTGACAAAAAGTAAATTAACATAATTGAACTAAAATAGCCCTTTCACAGTTAATTTCTCTCATGTGCATTACAGTGCAATCCAACATGAATGCAAGGCAATTTCGGGCTAAAACTACAAAATAGCCTGAAATTGCCTCGCATACATGCTAGATTTTATTGTAATGCAAATGAGCACAGTTAACCATGAAAAGGGCTATTAACCTGTTTTTCACATTTGTCATGTATTTATCACATGCCTGTCATGTATCACCTAAGCCTTATTCCCAGCTGAGAGTTGAAAAATAATACTAAATAAACTAAATTACTGCAGATTCTGTGAATAGTATTAATAAAATTTAAATTTCTAAGGAATTAATCCCCACAAGCGCAATTAACAAATATATATAATAATACTAATTAAGAGGTCAGATAATTCATTCTAATTTACATGCATAATGTATTTGATCAAAAGAACACTTCACAGCAAACTGGTAACTATATTATTCACTGACTAGTATAAAATCACACCTAGAAATTCAATTCATATTCTAATTTGTATAATTTCAGTTTTTTTGTATGTACCAATATGAGTGCAGATTACTCATCATATAATGTGTAACTCTCTTTACTAAAATGATACACAATAATAATAATTTAACCAATAATATAATCTGTAATCAAGCAGGTCATGAGATTAACAGTCAATTTCCATCTTAATCAAGCAGCAACTTTCTACAAGCTTATCTAAACTAACTTCTCCTATAGTAAGTGAAAACAAAATGAAAGGAAGAAAACCATTGACAATAAATTCCATGTTGAGAGTAAGAGTGAAGTCTGAATCTGGTCTAAACTGAGCTACAGTAAATACAGGAACATGCAATATTATATATGAAAAGGAACATAATATTCAACCCTCTTGTATAACAATTAGATGCCAGTTAAGAGTTTGTCTCACAACCCACCACAAATCAAATCAAGTAAAGGCTCTAGTTACCTAGTATAATGCCCTGTTGCTTCAGTGACACTGTCAAAGAAATGTTTTGTATAGTCTTTTCATGGGAGTCTTGTATTTTTTAATTGTATAAATGTGCTCCTACTGGTGTAAAGTGTGACACGTGTTACAACACACTGAATATTAATGAAACTTGAGCAAACAATGAAAACATTCACAAAATTAAAATATTAACAAAAGAGTGCAATTCAATCTGTATTTGTCTGGAAAGCTAATAAAATCACACCATCAATTTGATATGGCTTAAAAAAAAAAGCTTAGTATCAATTAGAGAACAGGCATTTGTATTTAAATCACTTCTTTTTGCTTCTGAATTGTTTTAATTTAATATTTGGTGATTCCACTGTGAAAGCGTGACTAATGTTGCAGTCAAACAAGTGAAATGAATTCCACAAATGCAAAGTACACAACTTATGAAGTCCCCTGGGGGCATGTAATACAATGCTGAAGCTGTCACCTGTATGTATAATAATGTTATGCACTTGCAGAACACTCCACTTGACCACAAAAGAAACTCAAGGTCATGATTTTTACAATCAGGATTATGTAATAGATTATGCAATACAAGCCTTTTCACTGGGAAAATGTATATGGCTTATGTGTGATTATGGCTCATGTGTGACAATTGTTTCCAAATCTGCAGACTTAGGACATGTTGCAAACATTCTGCTGATCAACAATTACAAAGAATAGGCCTCCAGGGTGCATTCTTTTTGATGTCACACAATCCTTCATCTAACCCACGATGCACATTAGGGTTCATAGTGAGAAAATTTACAGGTAAATACATTTGGCAATTCTTAAGTGTACATGTATTTTGTGAAAGGACTATAAGGAAGCCACCAAATTCCACAAGAAAATATCACAGATCACATCAATTTAATCTCTATCACAATGCGCACAGAGGATACTCCAAAAAAAAATCTCACATCTCCTGGTTCACAGCATCACATGGCACTTTTTTGAGCAACTGCACAAACCTGTTGTTATATAAAAATTCTGCCAATCAACAAGCATGGGCCCAGTCTCCAACAGTACCTCAAAGTCAGAACTGATGACACTAGAGTGTTTCAGTAAACCACCATGGCAAAATCATGTCCACAAAAACATTGGCAAACTGAAGGCTTAAAGTGATCAGTAAATTGGCTCTATACAGTACATCTTATACATCTTGGTGCAAAACAAAACCAAAAACATTGTTCTTGTTGTGTCACAGGCT
>JAHPZR010014597.1:0-7500 GCA_019787425.1 Platygyra sinensis | reverse complement strand
ACAAAAAGAACAAAGTTTAGCCTTTTTGGCGGGATTTTGAAAAAAAATCAATTAACTCCTCACCTGGAGGCAGCAAAGAAATTTGTAACCTGGTAACCAAAGCAGGCATAGTAAGCGTGTTCCATGACAGCCATCAGCTGAATACAGTTATATCCTAGCTTCTTTATCCTTGGAATAACATTGTAAGCAAAGTTCTTATAGCTAGCGACGCTAGGTTGCTCAGAGGCTATGCCAACATGAGACTCGTAAATTCGCAAGCCAGAGGTTTTCTTGGGTCGGCTGTGCTGCCATTGGTAGGGCTGCGGTGGATCCCAATGGACTCCCTCATACAGAATACTGTCTTCCGGGCAGACAGCATAACGAATCCAAGGAGAAATGCGATCAACTAAATCACCATTTTCAAGCTGGATTGAAACCTGTATAGAGACGAATGAAACACTTGAAATGAATGGATCTTCAATAAATACAACCTTTTAACACAGACCTGTTTTCAACCAACCTCTTCCCAACTAGTCACAAATAAAGTTTATGTTCCCTTTCTAGTTATGATACCTGTTTCTTTATCAGGCAAATTTCTAAATGTGAGATTTAATAGCGATATCATTGTCTTTGTCTGGGAGCTATTTTCTTCAAGCAAGCATGCAAGAAGGAGCAGAGAGTGTGAGAACATCAGCAAAGTGGGCAAAAAATATTGAAATTTGTCCTTTCCCAACCCCAAGCCATCTTGGACCAGGCAAAGGAACTTTCAGGGCCTAGTGCAATGAAGGATTCTGTTTGCTAGGCCATATGCTGATGTATTTTGGCTTGATGTATTGGGGCTTATTAGAACAAGGTCACTGAACTGATTCACTGCAGTATTCAAGAGAGATTCTCACTCTTGCACCTTATTATGCAAGTTGCTAGTGAAATTTATTTGTTAACACTCACCTTAACTTTTGATCCATGGGGGATTGGTGATGAGCCATCCTCCTTATAAGGTATGGTCAGTTCCCAGACCCCAAACTCATTCCTAATACATGGATGAGAAGTCCTGGACCATCCATCTACACACAGCACATGACACAGTAAATGATATTTCCATTAGATACATTGTGTGCAATGTACACGTAGCTGACTTTCTTATAGGAAGATTTAAACCAGTTGCAAAAGAATTTTAACCATTGTTTAACTTGGATACTGTATTTACTCGAATAAGCGCCGCCCTCGATTAAGTGCCGCCCTCGAATAAGTGCCGCCCTTGATTAAGTGCCGCCCTCGAATAAGCGCCGCCCTTGATTAAGTGCCGCCCTCGAATAAGCGCTGCATCTGGGGCAAAAAAGGTAATAAGCGCCGCCCTCGAATAAGCGCCACACCCCTGATGCGGCGCTTATTCAAGAAATTCCGTATCACCAGGAAAAACACTATAAATGACAAAGGAGTTTGCTCTTACCGCTGATATTTTCACTCTCGTTATCATGAAACTCTCGGGTTTTTTTCACCGGATGAATTTCTTTCGTAATTCTAGATTTACTATCAGTTTAGTATTAGTCCAGAGGAAAATTAACAGATAGAAAGTGTACCATTGAATAAAAATAATTATAGAAAAAGTAAATTTGTCTGGTACAACTTTTAAATAAGCGCTGCCCTCGAATAAGCGCCACACTCGTGGCATACATTTTGTGCAAGCAAAAATATTTGATGGATTATAGGAGATGATTATATCCTCACTGGCTATGTACCATCTTATGTCCCATACTTGCTCATGAACGAGATTTTTATGAACAAGGAATATACAGCCTACTCTGTACCCAAACTTCTTATCATGCAACATCAGAGTGGTTCTCCTTATGTCCAGGATTGAACATAAGTATTGTTTAATTAGTACTTCATATTTGGCAGACGAGGGTTATTTGACATTTTCATATTACTTCATATTTGACAGAATTGTGTGTGTTTTGGTTACTTTTTACCAGTGGAGACACTCTGTGGTGTTTATCAAAAGGAATTTTAATGTCATTAGCATTCAATCCTGGACATATCTGTAATCAAGAGCTATTAATCATTTAAATCACTCCATGAGTGTTGTACAGTGTAATTCAGAAGACTAGATTATAAAATGTTGAGTAGAGCAGACATTTCAGAGATACAATGTAGCCCCTTCTTCAGTGAGATCCAGATTTGGCCAGAATGCATTGTACACTGTTGAGTACTGGAAAACAATACAGACCTCACTATCATGCAAACCAAAAACAATAACAGAAGTGGAATTTAAACATAATAAAAAAGTGGGTCGTTATTAAAGTGACAATACTCATGCTTAATCCATAAGTGATTTTCTTGTGCTAGTACAAGCTGTTTATAAACAAACAAGCACAGTTAAACCAGGTCAACCACTTACTAAAGTCTCCTATAAGATACACTCCACGAGCAGCAGGTGCCCATTCCCGATATACCACACCCTCATGGGTCCTGTTGATTCCAAACCTTTCATAACCTCTGGAAAACTTCTCTAAACCACCTTCGTTTTTCTCTATCTCATTCTTAAGGCCTGAAAAGCACTTATACCTGTAGTGGAAAAAGATAAGCATGATCATGAAAGAGGTCTCAGAGTTCAGCTTCTGAGTATATTGTTTGTGAATGGCTAGTCAATGCCTTATGATTCTTTGGTTGAAAGGGGCAAATGACACCTTCTATTATCAAGGACAGAGCCAAACCCAGAAAAGTTTTATTACTGAGGTTAAGTCCATGGTCCAAGCATTGTCATCATGGTTGTCAGCCAAGTTGAGCACTGCAAACAGGGCTCAAAATAACGGCCGGTCACCGGACAATGTCCAGCCAAGATGACTATTTGTCCGGACAAAAGTTGGGTTTGGCGGTCATTTTGACCGGTCATGTGCGCGGTTTCCAAACAATTAACTAAAAAAATGATTTGCTTTATTTCTGGAAAATATAAACAGTTAAATCATAAAACATCTCAGCAGCTTGTAGTTACAAAATAGGACATGGATTTTTCAATTTTTTTCAAAAGGCGGAGGAAAAAAATCTCCATTTTCGAAAATATCCAGATATGTGTGGACAGGGCCTTAGTGTTTTTTAAAAACTGAAAGTGTTTACAACCAAAATCGCATCCAACATAAGTCGTAAATTGATCTAAAACTATGTGCAGAGTAACTACGGTTAAATGTGAGCATTTCCAATAAATAATAGAGCGAGTTTTGATTGTTGTTATCACTGGCAGTCCTGCATTTCAAGTTTCATGTTGAGTAGAATGCAGTCTGAGCCAACTGCCTGTGGAAATGCAAATCGCAAACATATTCAAGTGATACTTCTAGCGATTAAAACATTTAATATGTTCTTTAACAACACCTTTTTGTGCATATGAGGCAATATTTTTGGCTTAATGGGGAAATTCTTCAAAATAGGTATTTTCAATATTTTGACCAGTCAAAAACGAGACATGACTGCACCAAAATTGGTTTGGCCGGTGTTACGAAAAATTGGTGCGTGACTTGCGCGACTGTCTAGAATCGTCTAGAAGTTTTGTGCATATTTAGTTAGTATGGTATCACAGTGATTCAGCAATTCTTTTTTAATTTGTTGACAAATGATGCTGTAAATAGTTTAATGTCGTAATGTTACTTTATTAAGAAGAGCCGGAAAGTTCTAGAACCTTAGGCTGTAACGTATATAAGCGAATCAGTGTAGTTTTTAAGTGGTTTTCCCAGGAGTGTTTTTAGAGAGAATAATCTTGTGAGTCAGTAGTGTTTATTGAAGCATGACAAAGGTCACGTGTAAAGTGTCGACAGAGGTCGTGTTTGTTGAAGTGTAACATAGAGGTTACATGGATATCTGGCAGAGGCTGTGTTTATACAAGAGTGACGGAAGTTGGAGAATAATTTGCAAGCCTAGCGTGCACTTGTTGTGAAGTTTTGTGTGGAATTAATTTGTTCGTTTGGAATAAATAATCTTGTTGCTGTTTCGACAACCCTGCATTCTGTTTAGACTACAAACTACCTACCACTTCAAACAACGAACTCGCAACAGCCGGTCATATTGACTGGCCACCGTTCAAAAATTATTTTGAGCCCTGGCAAAGTTCAACAATGTAGCTGTGTACATGTAGTTAGATGTCGAGTTGCAGAGTCTTCTGTTCACCACTGTTACGCTGGATGATGACTTAAAAGTTCATTGTTGAGAACTATACAGTTGGATGACTAAACTACGCTGTTACAGTATTTTAATTCAACTTGTACTTGTGGAATGAATAAATGACTTACCTTCTTTCTATCTCAGTTTGATATGGTTTAATATAAGGATCATCATGAAGAAATCTAGAAAAATGTGGAACTACTTGATCATCAGCCATCTGAAAGCAAAAGAAAGTTCTTTAATTTGGTACAATCCCTATTTTGTAATAGACCATATTAGTATACCTGGTACAGGAATGGAAATAGCTTGTTATGCAGGAGAATATCATAAAAAAACAGACTTAATTTCATTCGCATTTGAAAACACACCCCTCATTTGCCTCACTTACAAGGTAGTTCCAGTCCCATATCGAGAATATAAATACAGCCTATCATGCAAGACATGATAAGATATATGTTATATCCTGCAGTCTTTTATGTCATTAACAAAAATAAGCAGTGATTTATAATCTCATGCAAGTAAACTAAGAGGAAAATAAATGTTCGATTTTTATCACAAATCAACATCTTGAATTTTTTGTCAGGAGTGTACATGCCAAAATAAAATTCATTGTTTATAGATTAGAAATACACTGAAACTACACATACATTATTGTAGAGTTGAACTGAATCTGCAAGACATGCACATGACAAACATATGAAAAATATACAAAACAGCATATTCATTCATGAGCTCTCATGTTACCCTTATATGATGACAATATGTCAAAATATATAGGTTAAATATTAAGGTTTCTTAAATTCTATTTTCTTGCCTTGAGCATCATTTAATCAACTAAAACAGAAATATGCCAAGTTGCATTACATCTAAATTACTACAAACTAAGACCTTTTTCAGGCTGAACACTCAAGTCCAACCTGTGACAAAAAGTAAATTAACATAATTGAACTAAAATAGCCCTTTCACAGTTAATTTCTCTCATGTGCATTACAGTGCAATCCAACATGAATGCAAGGCAATTTCGGGCTAAAACTACAAAATAGCCTGAAATTGCCTCGCATACATGCTAGATTTTATTGTAATGCAAATGAGCACAGTTAACCATGAAAAGGGCTATTAACCTGGGCCGGGTTGTTCGAAAGCCGGTTAACGCTAACCCAGGGTTAACTGTTAACTGAAGCATTATGTTTTCTTGTTTAGAAACGTTTTTCATCTCTGATGTTTGGTGTAGTTTGAGATTGCTGCAGCTCAAAACTGAAGTGCAAATAATATAAACAGAACACCTCACCAAAAAGTTACAAAACTGAAATCAAAATTCTCACTAACCCTGGGTTAGCTTAATCGGGCTTTGAACAACCCGGGCCTGTTTTTCACATTTGTCATGTATTTATCACATGCCTGTCATGTATCACCTAAGCCTTATTCCCAGCTGAGAGTTGAAAAATAATACTAAATAAACTAAATTACTGCAGATTCTGTGAATAGTATTAATAAAATTTAAATTTCTAAGGAATTAATCCCACAAGTGCAATTAACAAAATATAATAATACTAATTAAGAGGTCAGATAATTCATTCTAATTTACATGCATAATGTATTTGATCAAAAGAACACTTCACAGCAAACTGGTAACTATATTATTCACTGACTAGTATAAAATCACACCTAGAAATTCAATTCATATTCTAATTTGTATAATTTCAGTTTTTTGTATGTACCAATATGAGTGCAGATTACTCATCATATAATGTGTAACTCTGTTTACCGTACTAAAATGATACACAATAATAATAATTTAACCAATAATATAATCTGTAATCAAGCAGGTCATGAGATTAACAGTCAATTTCCATCTTAATCAAGCAGCAACTTTCTACAAGCTTATCTAAACTAACTTCTCCTATAGTAAGTGAAAACAAAATGAAAGGAAGAAAACCATTGACAATAAATTCCATGTTGAGAGTAAGAGTGAAGTCTGAATCTGGTCTAAACTGAGCTACAGTAAATACAGGAACATGCAATATTATATATGAGAAGGAACATAATATTCAACCCTCTTGTATAACAATTAGATGCCAGTTAAGAGTTTGTCTCACAACCCACCACAAATCAAATCAAGTAAAGGCTCTAGTTACCTAGTATAATACTCTGTTGCTTCAGTGACACTGTCAAAGAAATGTTTTGTATAGTCTTTTCATGGGAGTCTTGTATTTTTTAATTGTATAAATGTGCTCCTACTGGTGTAAAGTGTGACACGTGTTACAACACACTGAATATTAATGAAACTTGAGCAAACAATGAAAACATTCACAAAATTAAAATATTAACAAAAGAGTGCAATTCAATCTGTATTTGTCTGGAAAGCTAATAAAATCACACCATCAATTTGATATGGCTTTAAAAAAAACAGCTTAGTATCAATTAGAGAACAGGCATTTGTATTTAAATCACTTCTTTTTGCTTCTGAATTGTTTTTAATTTAATATTTGGTGATTCCACTGAGAAAGCGTGACTAATGTTGCAGTCAAACAAGTGAAATGAATTCCACAAATGCAAAGTACACAACTTATCAAGTCCCCTGGGGGCATGTAATACAATGCTGAAGCTGTCACCTGTATGTATAATAATGTTATGCACTTGCAGAACACTCCACTTGACCACAAAAGAAACTCAAGGTCATGATTTTTACAATCAGGATTATGTAATAGATTATGCAATACAAGCCTTTTCACTGAGAAAATGTATATGGCTTATGTGTGATTATGGCTCATGTGTGACAATTGTTTCCAAATCTGCAGACTTGGGACATGTTGCAAACATTCTGCTGATCAACAATTACAAAGAATAGGCCTCCAGGGTGCATTCTTTTGATGTCACACAATCCTTCATCTAACCCACGATGCACATTAGGGTTCATAGTGAGAAAATTTACAGGTAAATACATTTGGCAATTCTTAAGTGTACATGTATTTTGTGAAAGGACTATAAGGAAGCCCCCAAATTCCACAACAAAATATCACAGATCACATCAATTTAATCTCTATCACAATGCGCACAGAGGATACTCCAAAAAAAAATCTCACATCTCCTGGTTCACAGCATCACATGGCACTTTTTTGAGCAACTGCACAAACCTGTTGTTATATAAAAATTCTGCCAATCAACAAGCATGGGCCCAGTCTCCAACAGAACCTCAAAGTCAGAACAGATGACACTAGAGTGTTTCAGTAAACCACCAGGCAAAATCATGTCCACAAAAACATTGGCAAACTGAAGGCTTAAAGTGATCAGTAAATTGGCTCTATACAGTACATCTTATACATCTCGGTGCAAAACAAAACCAAAAACATTGTTCTTGTTGTGTCATAGGCT
>JAHPZR010014595.1:47500-50340 GCA_019787425.1 Platygyra sinensis | reverse complement strand
GAAACGAAGCAACGAAAGGGTAAAAAAAGATACCCTATTTAAGGACCGGGAACCTTAAAAAACCATGCCCTATTCCGCAGCACGTACCTATTCTTGGTTGTCACGTGACGTCAGAAGACACTAACAATAAAAAAATAAGTTTTTACCTTCATCAGGTAAAAGTCATTTTTGAACATATATCTTTTGGCCTGTCTTGAGCTCGGTAGACCGCTTTGTTTTGAAAATAGAACACGGTTTTTTCACAAAGCGTGACGTCGGCATTGTTTCTGGGTAACACGTTACGTGCACGAAAGTATCGTATCCCCTTATGGTTTCGTGTTCTGAGTAACCAATATGTTGAGAGAAGTGCCTAGGCGAATGTTTTCAAGTTTAACAGAGAGAATAAACGTTTTGAGAGAGCCAAAGTAAACTCCAGATGTTTCCACTGGTTTTCGGCCGCCATGTTGGAGTCCCTCAGACGGGCTCCAACATGGCGTCTCCATACTAAACACTATAATTTTCAGTGATACCCTTTGTCGAATAACTCGAGTTCGGAATATCGCATATCCCCGAAACTTTGACAGGTTGTTTATTTAGTACTCTTCTACGATATTTCAATTTCTTGACTCGATTTATTAAATGGTAAGCGATTTCATTTTTCATTTGGGTGATAATTAAGCTTACTTGCGTGACGTGAAAACCACCAATATGGCCCATATATGGGAGTACCCCCGGGCATGTCACGTACACGAACACATCAATTCAGCGGGTATTTAGAGGCTTGAAAAGCCAACGTCGCAAAAAAAAGCGTCTATGTGAATGTTTGCAAGCTCAAAAGAGAGAAGAAAGCCTTTGAGATAGCCAAAGCAAATCTAAGAGCTTTTTCACTCGTTTCCGACCTAAGAGTCCTAACAGGGACTCCATCATGGCGCGTACATACTAGACTCTGTAATTTTGAGTGGCACTTTTTGCCGAATAACTCGAGTACGGGATATCGCATCACCCTGAGACTTTGGGATTGTTTATTGAGTACTCTTGTACAATATCTCAATTTCTTGACTTAATCTGCTGAATGATTGATGATTTTTTTTAACTTGCGTGACTTGCTCATAACTGAAAACCAAGAATTGCTTAGGGGTAGTCTCTTACCAATGCAAATTTACTCAAAATTTCTTGCAGTTGTAAATACTCATTGGAATAACTGTCCATCAACTGTACAAGTAAATAACAGACAATATGAGCCCCTAGCATTCCCGATTGTTCCTAGATACTTTTTATGATAATACGGACTGTTTGTTAGAAAACCAGGCATCTGGTTTGCGACAGCTGCGTTAAATCTGATCATGTCAGGAGTCTTTCCCCGAAACGGCTTTGTGTCCTGTAGAATAAATGTTATGAATGTTTTCAACACATTTGCAAGCCGGCTGCGAAACCCCCGTTAAAAACCAATTTTCTTCACTTCCCATGCAAACTGGAACTTGATCAAATAAAAGTAGTGGACCACTTAGCTCATTATTTCTCAAGTATTGCGGATGGAATAGGTGGTACCAACGATTATGGGAATCATGGGTCTATCAAATATAGCATTGACTCCAGTGTTAAACGCAGCAAGTGAAGAATTTCAGTTCAGTTAAACCATTAGGTAACAAGCAAGTACAGGAAGCAATGAAGACGCTTAACCCGTGAAAAGCTATAGGCTATGATAAGATTGAACCAAGAATACTCAAAATTGGAACTGAAGAGCTAGCACCTTCCCTCGCCAGCATTTTTAATCAGAGCATCACAAAAGGAGCATGGGTGACACAATGAAAACAGGGTGAATGGGTACCTGTATTTAAAAAGCACGATAGACAGGAAGATAAGAACTATAGGCCCATCACGGTATTACCCTGTGTGGATAAAATATATGAGAAGCTGTTAGGAATACAGATTTCCAACTTTATGGACATACGATTTAATGACGAGATCAATGCTTATCGCTCTCAGAACAGCTTTTGAGGCTGGTTGAGAATTGGAAAGCTGAGTTTGACCGGAAGAATATTGTCGTTGTGTTAGCATCGGACACGAGTAAAGCATTTGATTCAGTATGCCCGGCCCTCTTGATTAAAAAGCTTCAGGCATATAACTTTTCCGAAAGCGCCCTTAATCTGACGCAATCGTCTTTTCGTCAAAGAGAGAGTCGGGTAAGATTGGGTACATGCAGTAATCAGTGATTGGAAGATGGTTGGTAAGGGCTGTCCACAAGGTTCAGCTTTTGGACCGCTTTTGTGGAATGTTTTCCAAAATGATTTACCCCTGCAAGTGGGGAAGCAAGCATTTCCATGTACGCTGATGATCATCAAGTCTACGTGGCTGGCCACACAAGTGAAGGAGTGGTTAAGAATGTTGTAAGATATGGAGAAAGTTGACACAATGGTACAAGGACAATATTGCAAGTGAACGGTGACAAATATTAATGAGCAAAACAAAGGTTCTGCACGTGCGTTATAAATCTTTGTTCATTTCTTGGCCGTCCTCTGCAAACCAACAACGTGAAATGACCAATTCTGTGTTGTCTGAAGAACGTGTGAACTACGACAGCTATTTTTTTTAAATTCTATTTCAAATTTATTGCGGTGTCCCAAAGTCAGTTTCGCGATAGTTTTGACAGTGATAAACAAAGTTAATGACTTAAGAGTATCCCGAGATTCGTAGGTAAAGTATAAATTCATTTTTTAATCGACGTTATCGCCTTACCCCGCATCCGCAAAAAAGCGAAGCTATGCTTATCTGTAAAACCCGCCCAATGGGGCCAGTTGCGGCAATTTACATCGGCTCTGATGCCATAGAGTGGGTCAAGAAATCTCGCTTACTGGGTATAA
>JAHPZR010014595.1:25000-42500 GCA_019787425.1 Platygyra sinensis | reverse complement strand
ACACTAACACATGGCAAATTATTGAGGTGTCAAACTCAACGAAGCGACATGCAGATCAAAGTTAGTCCCTGCAACTAGGTTTTAAAGCAAAAATGGCCTGTTCACACGATGGGACTTGTCCCCACGACTTGTTGCAGGGACTACACTGCGTCCCCTCGTGTTTGCCGACCTTAAAAGTTTTCATGTTGTAGGTGTCCGCACAATTGCCAAGGTTCGGAAGTTTTATTTAAGCATAGTATGCCGTCTAAGTCCTGATGTTATAGTTTTGGAGTTGGGTTCCAACGACTTAACCAAACTGCCGGCGCAGGCAGTTGGCTCGGAGCTTGAAACTTTAGTGCGATTTCTGTGCGACGAGTTTGATGTGAGAAGCATTGCAGTATGCCAAGTTATTCGGCGGCACTTTCCTCAGTGTACTGCGTATAATACTTCATTTGTATCTGAAGGCCGCTCTCAAACCATTACCTTACCGCTTGTACTGGAGACACAGGGGTTTCTGGAACTCGAGGGCTGAAAAAATTTACTTGCCGGATGGAGTATATCCAAATGATTTAGGCAACTTAAAGTTGTTTCGAAGTATCGGGTGTGCAGTCATTAAGGCCGTAGGCCTAGTGGGCTTATAATTTCAAGATTTTATGAATACCAAAGTGCATAATGGCTTTTGTTTGTGATACATAGCGACGAGCGAGGCAGTGTCTTATAATCTGACCAGTGCCAATTTGCTTATGAGTGACTGGTGCCCCGGGCCGACACATGGCGTAATTAGTGTGCTTAAGTTTTTGGCGGCTATCACGACAGTGAGCCCAGTCCGTCCTCAATATGTCCATGCACCATAAATACTCTATACATTGTTTGTCGCCAACCAAGGTACTTTTATTTTAAAGAGCTCTAAAACAGTAGGTTGATAAAATATAAAGTTACTAAGTGTGAATATAGCTTAAGAATCAATGCTTGATACAAGTGTTGAAATTATAGCCATGTCATGACATGACTGTATTATCTTGAAGAGGTTACTTGTTAGAAAACTGACCCTTACCTAGCCTTTTTGAATCATTCAAGCTTCACAGCTGAAAGTTTATGCCCCAAAACCAGCAGGAACTCGAGAATTTTGAAAGGATTTGGAAGCGGTGGGCTGAAAAGAGCAGTAGCCGGGACAAGTTTTATGTGTTTTCGACTTGAATTTAATGATTGCTTCAATTGGGACCTATTAAAGGAAATGTTGAAAGGCGCATCGCGTAAACCCGTCATCCTGTGGGGAATAAACAAATTCGAAGGTGAAGTGTTATGGCCGAAGTTGTCAATTTTGAAAAATGGATGTGAAAATGAAAAAGCTTTGAAGCTCAGTTCGGGTTTCAAAAGGTACATACCCAAAGTGGGCGGCTGGCATTGAGATTGAACAAGGAATATTTCGGAATAAAAGTCAACAATGCGCCAGGGGTTAATACACGTGTCAAAACTTTGCCTTATGTAGGAACCACCTCCTTCTCTCCCAGAGTATTACCCTGGCGTAAACGTGCGATCCAAACGGTAAACCAGTTCCTGTGTAGCGGTCTTTTGAAAGAAAGACGCCACCTCCAGGAGCCCTTTAAAATGACCTGAGACTGTTCTACGTGGTTTATACTGAGAACCAGCCTTCTGTCATCTGGTCTCTGACTGAAATTATTCTAATTCCTATTCTGAACTTAAGACCCTCGTGTATATTCAGGCCAGCTTTTTGTAGTGAACTCGTTTCAGACAGTTTTTCCTAGTCAAGGTAATGTAACAAGCACTTCCACGACTTTCTCAGACTTACGGTTCTGTGTTTTTAATACTGAGTTATTTATTTTGCTTTTCCTTTTTACGTTTGAATGTATGTATGCCTTTCTCCATTCAAAGCCGAGTGAAAATGCTATTGAATCCGATTAAATTGCCTCTAGTCGTTTAAATATAGGTTTATTTTATGATAGTGTCTCATATGGACTAGGAACTACCGAATCACGAATTTGATTAGCTGAAATCGATATTGAAGCGTTTTAGATATAACCCTTGTTAACGGAGCAGGAGGTCTGTATGGGAAAATCTTGACCGAGGTCGTCAGACCGAACACAGCGAGCATGGTACTTGAAGGTCTGCACACACGACCGAGGTCAAGATTCTGCCATACATACCGACAAAGCACGGTTAATAAGATGTTTATTATATGTCGCAAACAAGAACAATTAAATTCGTTTGATGTAACTGGGTTATATTAACTGACAGTTTGCTTGTGAACGGCGATGAGCTGAATTTAATTCTGCCGTCCTCTTTACCTTTTTTTGGTGAACCTTTGCGACACGTCCATAAATAAATGTTGTTAGAAAAAATAGTCAGTAGTTTTGCATTTTAGTTTGCAATTTTTTCACCGCAAAACATTACCAAATTACCAGTCTAGATGCCGGTCTAGATGTATGGGTTATTGACCAAGTGTGAGGTCAAGATGGCTGGATATTGGCCAAGTTCTTTTTTTGCGTGTTTATGGACCGAGACGAAGTCGAGGTTCATAAACTCGCAAAAAAAAGAACGAGGCCAATATCCAGCCATCTTGACCGAACAAACTTGGTCAATAAAGGATTTATTATATGGCTTTTGGTGAAGTTTTGCTTTCGGGATGCAGCGGGTAGTCCCGAGCGGGCAAGATGGCTCCATCTTGACCGCTCGGGCAGCCAATCACAGCGCGCGATTTGGTTCATCTTGCCCGCTCACGGATCTAGCCATATAATAAGTGAAATTAATAACTAGAAAAACAGAGTAACAATTAAGACTCGCTGTTACATAAGTGTTCATTCCCTGAAACGTGTACACGTTCTTGGTTTGCGCGAGAATACTGGCAGTCGCCCTTTAAATCTTACTTTCTAATTCTGAATAAAAACGCCATTTTATCACTCGTTAGTTCTCTAGTCAGTGTCATTAAACGACGAGTTGTACCCCCGCGATAGAGCTCTCCCACTGCGGCGTTAATTCCTAAAATATTACTGGCCCCTTCAGAATCTATTCTATTATTGTTTCTACTGTTAATCGTGTTCCGGAACCTTAGAATCAGAATTAGGGTGGCGTTCAGATTGAGAAGTCTCTCTTCTTTCTCTAAACGAGTAGCCCGGAAACAGGCTCACGGCGAGGGCGGAAAGTGCTAGCCGAAGCGAGTCGACGGGTGAGAAGAAAAGAATTCGGTCAGTGAAGCGAGCGGGCGAGGCGGAGGAGCTTGTAGACATTCTAATGATGCATCAACCCACCTTGGTGATTGGCCTTTTATAAAGCAGTCAACAAGGTAATGAAGCTGTCGACAAAATTGATGTTTTTCCCCGAGGTTAGGTATCGACTTTTATACAAGATTCTCTCGCACGTGGATTTTGCGAAACGGGGAAATTCAACGAGATCGGGAGCGTGTTTGCTCCTTGTGTAAAAATTAAAAATTGTTAAAATGTTGAATTTACTCGAAGGTAAAAGAATACCCTTGGTTAACACGTTAAGAAAAAAAGATATGAATGTAGCTTCTGGTCAACAGAGAGAGAGAGGTTTTTGCTGTCAAAGTTGAAAAGCTGGGACATTGTTTACAGCGTGGCATCCATTTTTTTCTGAATTGTCTTGCCTCTCTTGTGCCAGACAAGTCGTTCCTGTGGCGGGCTCATTCCTGTTTAAAATTATTGAAAACACAAGCACGTTTAAGTTTCTACTGTACGTCTTTTACGGTTCAGTAGACGCAGTAACAAGACGTGGTAACAATTGGAAAATTTTATTTAAGCTCTTCTTGAAACCATTCGGTGGAATGCCAAAAACATCACGTTTCTGAGCCACACTTTCCAGGCATAGCATAGCTTCTCCTCAAATTTCAAACCAGAGATATCTATTTTCAGCGGTCATTTTGGACAGAAATAAGGTATGCATATGATTTTTGCACTTCATTTTATGCGTATATTTTCAGGTCATAAACATGGTAGGGAAAATCACAGATTTTGGTAATAAATAGGGTAAGGGTTTCAGGCAGCGGGCCCCATACCCCCACCCAAATTCTGAGTTTATCTCCCCTGGGACATTTTCCCTCGCCCTGCTCGCTCGCTCGTCGAATTCATTTTTTCGCGCTCGTCGGGAGCCTGGAAACAGACACTGAAACGTAGTGTAAACTGTAATGCAAGGACCACTTGTACAAACAGCAGCGGAGTGAAGCCGAATCTTGATTAGCTCAGGATCAGCAGAGAAAAATAAATAAACTATAAAGCCAATTGAAAGGCAGATCGGACGGCTAAAAACCGGTTAAATTTAATGCCTTATATGTCGGTAAGACAGGACTAACCTTCCTCAGGGGCTACACTAAAGCTAAGTAAATATGGATAAAACGGTTACAAAATTTATATGATACTTACTAAAGGAAATACATGTGACATGATAGGTTGACAAAAATAGAGAAAAATTTAAACTAGTACCAAAACGGATATTTATAGAAAGACAAAAAATAAAAATAGGTAGTCGAGGACTACATGTAGCTACTTCTGTAGGAAGGAAATAAAAAAAAGAGAGAGAAAGAAAGGAAACTGCAATGGAAAGCAACTTATTGTTTGGTCTGTTGACCAATTAAAAAAATTATAGGCCTCTGAGAGGACATGAGGTTACTGGTGGGAAATACCGAAGTGCAAAACGAATGAAAGTATACCAGCAGAGTTCTCCATGTTTCGTAGTATTTTCATAGCTGTCTTAATTAGGGAACAGGTAAGACAACCATGAAAAAACCAGGAAATACAAAAGACAAGATAAGACACCTCTGCTAGCACAGTAATGAAAGTAGGAATAAAAAAAACACTGAAATGTTGTTGAACAAAATGTTTTCGCCATATAGCTAGCGAATGAGTATGACATCAATGATCCAAAACCACAAGATGAAAGCCAACAATTTTATTTTAAACACGTAGTCCAATAGGTCTTGCCTTTGGTAATAACAATTTAAAATATAATCTATGGGTATAGATCTATCTGCTAACAGGAAATGGAAGTGTATTTTTCCTAGATAGAGCTCTTCAGTTTCAACCTGTGCAAATATGCATCCCTTTAACTTGAAATATAATTGAACATTTGCCACAATATTACTTAGCCAAACAACTTGATCTTTTATGAAAACTAACTTAACAAAACTACTTGATCATCTATGGAAACTAACTTAATTAACATAATAACTTGATCCTTCATGAAAACTAACTTAACCAAACAACGTGATTCTCTTGGAATCTTGTGAGGATATGGTACAAAATTTGTTCAAAATTGACTTTACAGGAAGACATACTGATACACAAGAAATGATGTTACTTCAAGGCTTTATCGCGCGACAAAATGTCCAACGGAAGCCGAGAAATTCAATATGCAAAAATGAATTAATTGACTTCGGAGGGCATTAAACGAAACCAAATACAACAGAATTTCCTTTCTTGTACTGTTACGGCTGATATTGAGAAAACAACGGAAAATAAAAGCGAAGAACTCGTGTAAAAATCAATCTAAAAACAAGAAATCAAATTATTTCTTCCCTGTACGAAGGAATTCTATTATTTAATACGGCCAAAGGGGATGAAAGTTGTGAATCAAAAAGACGAAAACAAGCCACTTATTTAGGGATCAATCGTATCTTAACTGTGTTATTAGTGTCCATTTATTTCTTTTCTCGTTTGTCTTGTAGTAGCTGAATAACGACTCCAAAATATATTTGAATAAAGCGATTACAAAAATAAACAAACCGCCTGATGGTCGCCGTGAAATCCAGCGTGGAAGGTACTGTTCACTTTTAAAACCTAAAATTCCCAAACACAGGGGACCAAATGAAAGAAATCAGAAGAAAAGTTCAATAACAATAATTTTTCATTCAAGCTAGGGCGAAGAAACCTAGTTAAGCTTAAATGCAAACAAATATTCCAAAATTTTGCAGACATGCTTCACTGCATGCATGTGCAAATTTATTCTTCACGCTAAAACAAGAGCCTGAGTTCTTGCTGAATTGCTGTTATTTTAAAGTTCGTATAAGAGTTCGCCAGATGATGTACCAATTCGAGGTGTTTCGCTGCCCAAATCGCTCCATCATGGCGAAGTCAAACATCTCGGTTCAGCGTTGGTTTTTCTGGTGGAAATTCTGAGCAGACCGTCAAACAACTTAGAGAAGTCTTTTCTAGAAAACACCGTGCACATTGCTTGAAAGCTGTGTCTGGTTACTGGTGCAAAATAGCAAAACATTGTAAACAAATCCTCTCACCTGTAATCGCCAACTGTTCAATGACTCCATGCACACTGCTCCACATGGAAAGAAAGCAACGTCAATGGAACGTTTCACTCGATAAGTAGTCGATCGTTCACGAGCGCGGACGAAAATGGATCGGGTAACATCGAGATTGGCCTCCGCTATCGTCGGCGTGGAAGCGTTTCGTCGAGTTTGGAATCGTATAAAACCGATAATCCGAGATAAATCGATAAATGTTCCCAACACAATCCGAAGATTGGACCACTCACGGACTTACACACTCGATAACATAGTAGCTATTTCTCTTCTACGAAGAGAAGTAGCTACAAAAATAGATCAAATTTCGTCACGCCTGTTTAATCCAAAGGGTTCAAGGGTCTTGCCCTTGGAGATTAAAAATGCTTCTCTTGCCTTGCGAATGCTATCTCTATTTGAGGCTATGAGTTCTAGAGGAATGAGTTCTATGTTGTCCATGGAATGGGCAGGTAGGTCTATTTAATTTCTACTCACAAATATCTATTTTTTCGACTAACGCGTAAGCTCGGTTCCCACGCTAAGGTGTGAGGAAACGAGCGCGGAAATGCCTAGGTACCAAAGCCTTTAAACAGTATTTTTGTAATTATTTTCTGTTTGACAATTAGGTCACGATAGAGTCACACACACGTTCATGCCTAAACTGACCTCGGTGACCAAACATTGCATTGTTTACTGTCTGCAGTTTTTAGCTCATTGTCTGTGACCCCGCAATTATCTGTCTATTTGCGCTCCAGGAGTCGGTTTCCAAACGGTTTAGAAAGCTCACCGCTTATAACACTTTAGGCCAGCGATAGTTTTGCACAGTGAAGCTGTATTTCAACGGATGTGCGATGGATTCACGCTCTTTATGGCTCCTTGTTGCATCAGCCACAGGCATAGTCCTTATCTGTAACCTGATCATCTACCTGGTGAAGAAAATTCGCATCGTAAGACGGCTTGCCTCGTTTCCCTCAGCGCCACGCAGCTGGCTCACAGGGCACCTCAAACACGTAAGCTGCAACTCAAACGATCTTTCTTTAGCATAGTCACAGAGAAGCAACACATAGGTTTGGCCAATCGCGATTATTTCGTATTGGCCATACATTTCGCAATCCCGCAGTCATTGTTAGCTATTTTGTTTACATAATACGCTTAGTTACGTGAGAAGCAATATTTGTTCGTTTTAAATGGCCATGCATATCGAATGTTGACAACGCTTTCGGATTGTAACTTGGATTCGTGCTTTAGGAATAGTATCGTAAACTGTTTATGAATGAATTTTCTGCCCTTGGTTTCGTTCTTTCATTTGTTACCCTTCAGTTGTTATTCCTTGAAAACCTCACCGAGTTGTGATATCAGTGGCTTCTCGTTTTTCTTCTCTTCCATTTGACTGAAAAGAAAAACCAAAGTTCTACTTTCAATGGCAAAGTCTAAGAGAACTAAACGTTTTTATTTGTTGGGCTTGCATTTCTCCGTTTACTTTTGACCTCTGCCTCAGAGAAGACTTCTCTTTTAGGGGTTTTAGCTCGTCGCGCATTCTGTGAAAAATTCACGCAACTAAATTTCTGCTGCAGTCATTTCGTTTTATTTATGAAACCCTTAAGTACAGCCACCCTGTCTAGATAAGCAGATTTTGGTGGTTAGCTGATGGCGGGGTAAGGGTGTTTCAGTGATATTGCTTTTGCATTATATCCGTACACGCAACATTTTTAACAAACGCGATCGTAGCTTTTTTTCACCACCGCCATAACTCTGAAATAAAAAATACGCTGGTTTCTAAACGAAGGACTCTATAGAGCTGGAAAGTTGTAAACAGATAAAAAATTAGTCCCTCTTATGCCTGATGAGGATAAAATTTTGGTGGCTACGTGAAAACGCTTTATTCACAGAAGGAAAACATGTAACCGATACAGCTATAGCTTTCTCCTTCCACTTTAATTTTACCATCCTTTCCGTCATGTAGCAAGAAAGGCAAACAAGGGCATTGACTGATGTCTAAAAGAGCGCGACATCGCAACACAGCAAAGAAAGTTTTATGGTTATTTGGCTGGGGTGTGTCTAGCCTTTAAGCCCTGGCCAAACGGACCGGCAAGTAGACGCAAGTGGACGCAAGTTCAACTTACGTAGAGACTTGCATTGGATGGCCAAAAGGACTCGCAGGCTTCCTTGCAAGTACACGCAAGTCGTAAAGCCCTCACCAAACGGAGTCGCAAGTAGACGCAAGTTGAAAACCTTGGGTCTACTTACGACTCCGTTTGACCAGTCCTTGCGTGCACTTGCGTCGACTGGCGATGACTTGCGCTCACTATGGTCGAGATCAAATTCGCATGTAAGTCAAAGCAAGTTTTTCACCGTTTGGCCACCCAACCCAAGTAAACGCAAGTTGAGTGACGCCCATTAACCTAATTTTAGCCAATAGAATAGAGGATGGTCTGCCTTAAAATGCTTCTTTTGCGAGTTGCGAAGAAACTTGTGAGTCCGTTTGGCCACCCAAAGCAAGACTCTACGCAAGTTTAACTTGTGTCCATTTGCGACTACTTGCCGGTCCGTTTGGTCTGGGCTTAAGGAAGACTATCCTCTATTTCATTGGTTAATAATAGGTTAATGAACGTCATTCGACTTACGTTGACTTCGATTGCGTATCCAAACGGTGAAAACCTTGCTTTGACTTACGTGCGAATTTGATCTCGACCAAAGTGAGCGCAAGTCAACGCAAGTGCACGCAAGCCCTGGCCAAACCGAGTCGCAAGTAGACCCAAGTTTTCAACTTGCGACTACTTGCGACTCCGTTTGGCCAGGGCTTTAAAGGGGCACTGTCACGGTATTTAGCGTCATTTTACAATGCCGAAATATGTTCCTGCATCAATGGAAGCTCAAAAATAATGATGCAGTTTTGTTATCTAGGACTTTATCACTACACCGAAACCATTTATTGCCGCCTAGCACTTAGCGTGGCAAGGATGGAAATGGATTGAAATTTGAAAAAACTTGCCAGTTTTTTCAAATTCTAGAGCCATTCCTTGAAAATATTGCAGAAATTCATTATGGTTTGCTCTCTGAGCTACCATTTGTTTGATATGTTTCTTTTAGTCCATTTGAGCACTTTGGGAACGAGTAAAGGTACCAGGTAAAGATTTCAGCGACGAATGAAGCTGAAAACAGCAAAACTCCCGTGACAGTGTTCCTTTAAGCACTGGTTTAACAAGAATTTCTGCAAATAATTTTTTTAGTAACCTAAAGGCCATATTTTTTTTCTTACTATTCAAGAGCAAATCGCCTCTATATCAACGATTTATTAAGAAAAAACCCAAAATAATAACTTTCAATCTTATGCATGAAAAAACTGATGTTGTAAGGTTATTAACAAAGCAGAATCTTGAACTAGTTTTGCGCACAAAAATTTAGTTGACTGTTGTTTTTTGGACGTTGTCAAAATTTGATCTATGACTTACGCTGTACAATTTGCGATTAAATAAACAAAATGGCTGGCCACGCCCCTGTTTCGTATCGAGAGTATCAAGAAGTCTATCCCGAGAAACATGGAATTCACCAGATTGTCACTGTTAACGTAGTCACTTTTAGTGATTATTCAAATTAGCGAGTATTTGAGTCGACTAGTTGTCGTAAAAACGATCATTTCTCAGGTTTAGCAGGTTCGAACAAGTTCTGCAGGTTCCCCGTTTTTGTTCTGCGGTCTGCAGTTCCGTAGATAAGTCTTTCCCCGCACTCTTTGGCGCTAGCCAATGCGAGAATGTTGGCCTCTGCCGACATCTTTTTCGGCTTGTGAACAGGGTCTGTCACGGGAGGAAGGACGAAATAAATCTTTTTGCAACCAAGATGAACATGGAGAGGAATTGATCCCCCTGGTGGAACTATGTGCCGAGGGGAATACCCCGGCGGGGGAAGTCCTGATATTTTTTGAACGTGCAGCCGGGTTGTACAGTCTCAGGATACGCAAATTTAAGTTCATCAAAAGCCGTGAGCGATCTGCGTATAATAAAAGATGTCTCATTTACGCAAGGTCATCATCGCTAATGATGGCCCAATGAATTTGAGATCGATTCCTTTGGCTATCACACCAGTTGTTCTGGTTCTCAGCTCATACATGTTCTCTTCACCCTCATCATCAATAAGGCTTCTTTCAGGAGTCCTTCCCTTCTCTTCATTGATGTACTTGATTGTGTGGTTTTGCTGTCTTTTTCTTTAGATAAAGAACCACGATGGGGCTTCTCTTCAGTGGCATGTCAAATGTGCAACTGAATTCAAAACATGTTATTTCATTTGGAGAACTCCTACGACTGGTATCTTAACACTCTGTCATCCGGACACGATCAAGGTCATTCAGACGAGTAACGCTCCAAAAGCGTACACGTACCGATTTTCCAAGCCCTTCTTTGGTGAGTTATGGTTCTCCGCAAACTCGTTTCCCTCAACTTCGTTCCCAGGATCTCGCTCGCCCCAGGGGGCGGTAAGATGAAAGGCCCTGGGAACGAAGTTGTGTTCCCTTGTGATGTTTCGAGCGTGACGAGTGAAAATTCCGTTGTAACAACAAATTAGGGATGGACCAATATATCAAGGTGGAAGATATATTAGATCCCTGATTATGGCTCCTGATATACGAGAATGATGTATAGATATGTTTATTCAGGTTTATTAGAATGATTGTTAAAAAATGCAAATAGTGCAAAGCAATAACAAAATCTGAAAATCTGAAATCTGAGGATAAATTTGACAATTACCAAAAACGCAAACACATAAAGAAATTTACTAAACATTTCCGAAGATTTTCTGAAGAACATCCTTAGATGTTTCAACCATACCCAAGTTTAGTTTTATTCGATACTCATATCGTTAAATCTGGTATATACAACTTTCAAGGGTTCGCCTGGCTGCATTTTTCAAGGCAAAAGATAAATACGGTATTTTTGTTTTTTTCAGGAGATGGACTGGTAGCTTCAAATGGAGACAAGTGGTTCCGAATGAGAAGACTTCTTACCCCAGCTTTCCACTTCGAGGTCCTCAGATCATACGTTCGAATTTTCCAAGATTCCACTAATGTTCTCCTAGTAAGTTTTTCTTCCATCGGGATATGGTTAGACGAAGATATAATATGCTGTGTTCAGTTTGTGTTTCTCTTGGCCTCTTCTCATCCACACCACCCCTTAGCGTTCACGCCCACGGGAATTGACACTCGTCAGACCCTAGGGGAAAGGACCGGCTGCCTCGGCGAGGGGAGAAGGAGAGGCTGCCCTACACAGTTTTAGACGGGGAGGCTCTGCCCCAACTGGCCCGTATTATGAATAAATGCCAGAAACATTTTCGTGTAGCAGGCCATTGCTCAATAAATTACATGACACAGTGATAAGATGGGTCTGTTCTCTACCTTTTCATATACCTAAACTTGTAAAATCCCTTCTCTTTTATTTACCTGAAGCCCCTAAAAAGGTACCCCTTTCGGGAGGACCTCCCCATGTAGGTCATTATGTGGGAGTACTCCCCCGGGCCGGCTGCAAAAAGTCTATGTAAGAGGTGGTTAAGAGAACCACATCAAAAATCTCCCTTAACTTAATGTGCTTTACTGCTTAACACAGGAAACCCAATCTTTTTGCTTTGCAGGAGAAGTGGTCCGCTAAGGGGAGAAGTGAAGTGGAGATGTTCCATCATTTGAGTCTGATGACGTTGGATTCTATTCTCAAGTGTGCACTCAGTTACAAAAGTAACTGTCAGATGCAAGAGTAAGTGAATAAATCCAGTATTGCCCGTTTGCACTTTTTCAGATAGTTAGCAATTCTCTAGTCAATTTTGATTGGATACGTCTCAAAGACAGATTCAACGAACACAGACGCTCTGTCGACAAAGCGGACGTTAAGTCCAAACCCGCCACTGATGCCGAACATTTTCTTTGTCATCCTAATCATTGCTTCATTGACATGCAACTAATCCCACTTGAACTTATCCACTCCTCACTTGGCTCAATCAGAAAAGCCAGAGACTTCCTTTTAGTAGATTTAGCAGGAACATTGGGACCCCACGGTATGAAAAGACTTGGTGAATCGTAAAACTTATAATCTACGTAAACCCGTTTTATACTTCCTTTATGTAGTTTGTTTTGTCCGTCATTTCCGCCACTCCTTTTAATTTCGAAATATGTTTTACGACATCCACCACTACATAATATGGTAATTTAATTTTTATATTTTAGTAGCATCTATACCTGAAGAAAGCTGGTCCGGCCAGTCGAAATACTGTTTTACAAAGATACCACGTTGTATCATCATGTAAATAGCCGCCAACTAATAAGGACATACATAAATTATCATGTACTTTACAGAAAAAAGAATCCCTACATCAAAGCAGTTTATGATGCAACTGACAGGATCGCAAGCAGAGTAATGTAGGTATTTTTTGTTTACTTTCTTACTTTTTCTCGCAATCTCTCACTGCGGGGTTATTCATATTATCTACTTAAGGTTTTTTCCCCACCTTCGCGGGTGTCCTTTGAGAAAACGTGCGTGTCAATCACACGCGCTCGTTTACTCGCTTTCCCACCCACGTGCTCACTCGGTAACGCTCTCATTCTCTGGCGCTTACCTGTGATTGAGAGGTGTAATTTTTTTAAAGATGAGGACAAAGAAGAAAAGCCTGTTCGCGGATTACTTAGACGTCCTCATCCTCTGTCAGTCTATATTAATTACCCACCCGTGCCATAAGTTCCTTTGAAGTTCGTAACGCTTACCTGTTGTTGTTTTTTTTACAAATTTCGTCACTATAGGAACCCACTTTTACATTTTGATAAAGTCTACCGCATGACGCCTGAAGGACGAAAATTCGCTGAAGATTGCGCTCTTACACATGCCAAGGCAAAAGAAGTCATCAAAGAAAGAAGGACTGCTTTACATGATACTGTAAGAGTTATGTCTATGAATTATTGACCAAGTGTGAGCTCAAGATGACTCGATATCGGTCAATTTTTTTGCATGTTTATGGACCGAGACGAGCACGCAAAAAAAGGGACGACGCCAATATTCAGCCATCTTGGCCAAGCAAACTTAGTCGATAAAGGATTTATTATATGGAAGATAATGTGTACTTATTGACTGAGTGGGAGAGCCGGACGGGAAAATATTTGGCTCGAGGTCAGGACGTACCGACCGAGTGCAGCGAGGTCCGTGTGTCCTGACCGAGAACCAAATATTTTCCCGTCCGGCCCGACCTCACTCAGTTAATAAGCAATTTATCATACAACCACTGTTTTTTTCATTTTCAGTTTTTTTTTTGGTGGAACGAGGCCGCGCCGGGGCCGTACGCGTTTTTCCGGCGCTATCACTTGGACGCGTACGGCCCTCATACCGGACCTTTCTTATGGTTTTCCAAGGAAATTGCTCGCGGGGCCGTACGGGTCATATGATAAACACTTTTATTCTGGAACAAAGCGGATAATCCCGAGCGGACGAGATAGTGCAATCTTGGCCGCTCGGGGCAGGATTTGGTTGGTCGTGCTCGCTCACGGAGCCAGCCATAGAATGAAATCGGAAAAAAGCGACATGTTTAATTTGGCGGGTCATTATGTGCACAGATGGTTTCTAATAGTTGTCCGAGTTTCCCTGTGCCTCTGTTTCAAAACCAGTCTAAGCGCGAACCTTTCTTATGAATTAATGACTTTGATTGGCATAAAAATGAACCTACGGATACAGAGACAAAAGGCAACTCGAAAATGGCCCTAGAAATATATGAAACGCCAAGAATGCTCGAAGGTTTTTGTCCCCGTTGACTCGGTCTGCGGATTTCTTATTGTTTTCTAAACATCTTGGAGCGTCTATATTCGTTGTACTTATTCCTGTTTTTTTCTTTCGCAGGACGAACAAGATAAGTTGAAGAAAAAGAGACACTTCGATTTTCTGGATACTTTACTTGCAGCAAGGGTAATAGAAACTTGAACTTCATTAACATGGAATAAAATTTAGCGTTTGTTTTGTAAGAAGAAGAAGACGTTGCTATCAGGACTGATTAAAATCTTTCACACAGCTTGATGTTCCAGAACGTTCAGTACATTTGTCTTGTCTCTCTTTCGAAGCAACGCACACAAACATAAAACACACTAGAAACAATTTTGAGTGATCATGGAGGTTAATTGGCTTCTCCGGCCTCTTCAACATTCAATGAATGTACCGAAGTTCATTTCTTAAGAGGGCTTTGGTATTCAAGACATTTTGTACGGTTTTTTATCAGGATGAAGATGGAAACAGCTTATCAGAGGAGGAAATTACATCAGAGGTTATGACATTTATGTTTGCTGGACACGACACAACTGCGACTTGTAAGTGACAAAATCTTTTAAACTGTCGCTTTGCTCGTAGACTGGAGACAGAATGTACATTGATTCTTGGTTCTCTATGCTCAATATATCTACAGTTCATTCTCCAATTAACTGAACCTGCTTCAGTTTTTACGCTCAACAAGTTTTTATTAGCCCACGTGTTTTTGATCGCTAGGTTTTTATATACCGTGTTATTAATCAGGTTTTATTTTCTTTTCAAATCGAAGCCATCTCTTGGACATTATACAACTTGGCAAGATTTCCTGAGCACCAAGAAAAATGCCGCGAAGAAATTGAGGAAGTGCTTGGAAGTAAGGAAGAGCTGGAATGGTGAGATAAACAATTGTTTACACCCGATATTATTTATGTAATGGCTGAAGATTGTGCGCATTCTCAGATGGGTTAGTAGGTATTGGCTATTGCAATGGTACACCGTCTATGAATAAGCCCTGAGTTAAATGCAAATCTTGCATGCCAGCGTCATCATCATCACCCTTTAATGAAGCAGAGTTAGTGTAGGTAATCGTGCGAATATTAATGTAAGTGCAATGAAGCCACTACGAGTGATATTTGAAAATTCTTTTATAAGATTACTCACTTATTATATGGCTGAGAAAATTAGGAACACGCCCTCTGATTTGCACTGAGAGCAAATAACCTAACGATAGATCGCCCTGCTCTGATCTCGGCCAATCACAATGAAGTAATTTTCCCAGTTATGTAATAAGGGACTTATTTGCGGATCAGCAAAGCGCATAAAGATAGTATGAACGTTGCTCTCGGAAGGTCATTTATTGGCCTATAATTTCACTTACTATTCAATAGTCGAGGTGTGGAACCCTTCTTTTCTGTTTTTCAGGAATGATCTTGGAAAATTAAAATACGTCCTTCTGTGCATCAAGGAAAGCAATAGATTGTACTCTGTTGTTCCCCAGATCAGCCGCATGTTGGAAAAGCCGTACGAGATTGATGGGAAAATGGTGGATGAAGGTAACTTGTGGATATACTTTCAACGATGTCATACCTTTCGGATTTTTTAATTCAAACAAAATCAATGATTAAGCCTCTCATTTATATTATCATGCCGAATTTAGTTTATGTGTGAAGTTTCACAGGAATCTGTTGGAAACACGTTGAAATATGGAACCAAGAACTTGCCAATTTCTACAAAGAAATGTGAACCAGCTAGTTGGACACGCCCTTGAAACCTAGCATACGTTTCTCTATACAAGGAGTTATTATGACTATGTTTGTCTTTTGTAAACGATATTAATCGTATCTTATAGGAACAGTTGTAGCGTCTCAAATATTTGCCCTGCATCGTAATCCGCATGTATGGGACGATCCTGAGGTGAGGCGAAATGTGTAACGTCCACGCTAATTCATCGACCCCTACCCTATTCGACATGACCCTATCCTGCCCGACCCACCCTATCCTATCCTACCCTACCCGATTCTACCGTACTCCACCCGATTCACCCTGCCCGACATTACCCAACCCTACCCTACCCTACCAACCCACCGCTACCCTACCCAGCCATACCAAACCATACCCTAGCATACCCAACGTTAGCCAACCCTACCTGACACCACGCACTGCTACCCTTCCCTTCCCAACCATATCTAACCCTTCCCTACCTTGTCTTGGCCTGCCCTCCCTGCCGTACTCCATCCTTCCCCACCCTACTCAGGACTGTCCTCTAAACCTACCTTGTCTTAGTATAAATCTTCTAGCGTTCTATCACGAATGCCGTGCCCTGATTGGCTACGTAACTCATGTTCTATTCTGTGACAGATAGTGAGTAGCGTAGCATCGTGCGCTAGGGGCCGCTTCTTTGTGTTTTCGAAGTGTCTGTAAAGAGGATTTAGATGAAAGTTTTGAACGACTAGTAGATTTATACCAAAACAATAAGATTACTCGCTCTCGATTTCTATGCGTGATAGAAATCGAAAGCGAATAATCTAATTGTTTAATATAGCTGGCGTTTTCCCCGCTATATTCATTGGCTAGTTCATGGTCACATGACGTCTAACAATAAAACTGTTTACTGCCAAATGCCATGAGCCGGCAACATTGCGAAAACTATGACGTCAAACGGGAAACAATTCACCGTTACCCGCGAAGTGTTGATCGCTGTTGCACGTGATAAGAGCATGTAGTTGAAGGTGGCCTGATGTTGTTCCTATAATTCAGCGCGTTTTTCAAAATTTGCTTTAGTTTTCTTGCGCTGTGTATCAAATCACTTAATGACTGGTCTCTTGTGGAACAGTGAATTTTGTTTCCCTGGAATCTCAATGTTTCCCCCAACTTCGTCTCAGGAAACGTTGTGATTCTTGGCAAACAAAATTCACCATTCCCCTCTGCACCAGTCATTAAGTGTCACACTACACTGTCCACAACAGCACTCTACACCCCACCGCACCTCGCCACACTACAATATACTAGCCCATGATAGATAGATTGATTGATCAATCGATTAATTAAGTATTTATCAATTTGCTTATTCTGTATGTTACTTTTCACAGAAATTTGATCCTCTCCGTTTCACCAATGAAAATATGAAAGGAAAATCGCCATACGCCTACGTTCCTTTCTCTGCCGGACCAAGGTAAGACAAGTTTACATTCTTTTTACAACTTCTCCTACTGGTATTTATGACGTTTTTCCAGTATGGTAATGTTCTATTTGACGAGCCAAAGAACTCAAAACAGTCGGCTTACACAACTGCGATGAGGTGATCATGGTTTTGGCTCCTTTCAGGTTCAAATATGCAGAATGTCTACCCGTGCGTTGTTTCTCAACTGCATTCAGTCAGGAACCCCTAACAAAGAGCGTGCAACTACCCCATATTCCTGCCACGGCGTTTTCACAAGCGGATGTATTACCAGTTTGAATTTAGCGCGAATTCAGATACCCTGCGAAAACAGCCGTCCTTCTTCGC
>JAHPZR010014595.1:0-17500 GCA_019787425.1 Platygyra sinensis | reverse complement strand
GCTAGTATATTGTAGTGTGGCGAGGTGCGGTGGGGTGTAGAGTGCTGTTGTGGACAGTGTAGTGTGACACTTAATGACTGGTGCAGAGGGGAATGGTGAATTTTGTTTGCCAAGAATCACAACGTTTCCTGAGACGAAGTTGGGGGAAACATTGAGATTCCAGGGAAACAAAATTCACTGTTCCACAAGAGACCAGTCATTAAGTGATTTGATACACAGCGCAAGAAAACTAAAGCAAATTTTGAAAAACGCGCTGAATTATAGGAACAACATCAGGCCACCTTCAACTACATGCTCTTATCACGTGCAACAGCGATCAACACTTCGCGGGTAACGGTGAATTGTTTCCCGTTTGACGTCATAGTTTTCGCAATGTTGCCGGCTCATGGCATTTGGCAGTAAACAGTTTTATTGTTAGACGTCATGTGACCATGAACTAGCCAATGAATATAGCGGGGAAAACGCCAGCTATATTAAACAATTAGATTATTCGCTTTCGATTTCTATCACGCATAGAAATCGAGAGCGAGTAATCTTATTGTTTTGGTATAAATCTACTAGTCGTTCAAAACTTTCATCTAAATCCTCTTTACAGACACTTCGAAAACACAAAGAAGCGGCCCCTAGCGCACGATGCTACGCTACTCACTATCTGTCACAGAATAGAACATGAGTTACGTAGCCAATCAGGGCACGGCATTCGTGATAGAACGCTAGAAGATTTATACTAAGACAAGGTAGGTTTAGAGGACAGTCCTGAGTAGGGTGGGGAAGGATGGAGTACGGCAGGGAGGGCAGGCCAAGACAAGGTAGGGAAGGGTTAGATATGGTTGGGAAGGGAAGGGTAGCAGTGCGTGGTGTCAGGTAGGGTTGGCTAACGTTGGGTATGCTAGGGTATGGTTTGGTATGGCTGGGTAGGGTAGCGGTGGGTTGGTAGGGTAGGGTAGGGTTGGGTAATGTCGGGCAGGGTGAATCGGGTGGAGTACGGTAGAATCGGGTAGGGTAGGATAGGATAGGGTGGGTCGGGCAGGATAGGGTCATGTCGAATAGGGTAGGGGTCGATGAATTAGCGTGGACGTTACACATTTCGCCTCACCTCAGGATCGTCCCATACATGCGGATTACGATGCAGGGCAAATATTTGAGACGCTACAACTGTTCCTATAAGATACGATTAATATCGTTTACAAAAGACAAACATAGTCATAATAACTCCTTGTATAGAGAAACGTATGCTAGGTTTCAAGGGCGTGTCCAACTAGCTGGTTCACATTTCTTTGTAGAAATTGGCAAGTTCTTGGTTCCATATTTCAACGTGTTTCCAACAGATTCCTGTGAAACTTCACACATAAACTAAATTCGGCATGATAATATAAATGAGAGGCTTAATCATTGATTTTGTTTGAATTAAAAAATCCGAAAGGTATGACATCGTTGAAAGTATATCCACAAGTTACCTTCATCCACCATTTTCCCATCAATCTCGTACGGCTTTTCCAACATGCGGCTGATCTGGGGAACAACAGAGTACAATCTATTGCTTTCCTTGATGCACAGAAGGACGTATTTTAATTTTCCAAGATCATTCCTGAAAAACAGAAAAGAAGGGTTCCACACCTCGACTATTGAATAGTAAGTGAAATTATAGGCCAATAAATGACCTTCCGAGAGCAACGTTCATACTATCTTTATGCGCTTTGCTGATCCGCAAATAAGTCCCTTATTACATAACTGGGAAAATTACTTCATTGTGATTGGCCGAGATCAGAGCAGGGCGATCTATCGTTAGGTTATTTGCTCTCAGTGCAAATCAGAGGGCGTGTTCCTAATTTTCTCAGCCATATAATAAGTGAGTAATCTTATAAAAGAATTTTCAAATATCACTCGTAGTGGCTTCATTGCACTTACATTAATATTCGCACGATTACCTACACTAACTCTGCTTCATTAAAGGGTGATGATGATGACGCTGGCATGCAAGATTTGCATTTAACTCAGGGCTTATTCATAGACGGTGTACCATTGCAATAGCCAATACCTACTAACCCATCTGAGAATGCGCACAATCTTCAGCCATTACATAAATAATATCGGGTGTAAACAATTGTTTATCTCACCATTCCAGCTCTTCCTTACTTCCAAGCACTTCCTCAATTTCTTCGCGGCATTTTTCTTGGTGCTCAGGAAATCTTGCCAAGTTGTATAATGTCCAAGAGATGGCTTCGATTTGAAAAGAAAATAAAACCTGATTAATAACACGGTATATAAAAACCTAGCGATCAAAAACACGTGGGCTAATAAAAACTTGTTGAGCGTAAAAACTGAAGCAGGTTCAGTTAATTGGAGAATGAACTGTAGATATATTGAGCATAGAGAACCAAGAATCAATGTACATTCTGTCTCCAGTCTACGAGCAAAGCGACAGTTTAAAAGATTTTGTCACTTACAAGTCGCAGTTGTGTCGTGTCCAGCAAACATAAATGTCATAACCTCTGATGTAATTTCCTCCTCTGATAAGCTGTTTCCATCTTCATCCTGATAAAAAACCGTACAAAATGTCTTGAATACCAAAGCCCTCTTAAGAAATGAACTTCGGTACATTCATTGAATGTTGAAGAGGCCGGAGAAGCCAATTAACCTCCATGATCACTCAAAATTGTTTCTAGTGTGTTTTATGTTTGTGTGCGTTGCTTCGAAAGAGAGACAAGACAAATGTACTGAACGTTCTGGAACATCAAGCTGTGTGAAAGATTTTAATCAGTCCTGATAGCAACGTCTTCTTCTTCTTACAAAACAAACGCTAAATTTTATTCCATGTTAATGAAGTTCAAGTTTCTATTACCCTTGCTGCAAGTAAAGTATCCAGAAAATCGAAGTGTCTCTTTTTCTTCAACTTATCTTGTTCGTCCTGCGAAAGAAAAAAACAGGAATAAGTACAACGAATATAGACGCTCCAAGATGTTTAGAAAACAATAAGAAATCCGCAGACCGAGTCAACGGGGACAAAAACCTTCGAGCATTCTTGGCGTTTCATATATTTCTAGGGCCATTTTCGAGTTGCCTTTTGTCTCTGTATCCGTAGGTTCATTTTTATGCCAATCAAAGTCATTAATTCATAAGAAAGGTTCGCGCTTAGACTGGTTTTGAAACAGAGGCACAGGGAAACTCGGACAACTATTAGAAACCATCTGTGCACATAATGACCCGCCAAATTAAACATGTCGCTTTTTTCCGATTTCATTCTATGGCTGGCTCCGTGAGCGAGCACGACCAACCAAATCCTGCCCCGAGCGGCCAAGATTGCACTATCTCGTCCGCTCGGGATTATCCGCTTTGTTCCAGAATAAAAGTGTTTATCATATGACCCGTACGGCCCCGCGAGCAATTTCCTTGGAAAACCATAAGAAAGGTCCGGTATGAGGGCCGTACGCGTCCAAGTGATAGCGCCGGAAAAACGCGTACGGCCCCGGCGCGGCCTCGTTCCACCAAAAAAAAAACTGAAAATGAAAAAAACAGTGGTTGTATGATAAATTGCTTATTAACTGAGTGAGGTCGGGCCGGACGGGAAAATATTTGGTTCTCGGTCAGGACACACGGACCTCGCTGCACTCGGTCGGTACGTCCTGACCTCGAGCCAAATATTTTCCCGTCCGGCTCTCCCACTCAGTCAATAAGTACACATTATCTTCCATATAATAAATCCTTTATCGACTAAGTTTGCTTGGCCAAGATGGCTGAATATTGGCGTCGTCCCTTTTTTTGCGTGCTCGTCTCGGTCCATAAACATGCAAAAAAATTGACCGATATCGAGTCATCTTGAGCTCACACTTGGTCAATAATTCATAGACATAACTCTTACAGTATCATGTAAAGCAGTCCTTCTTTCTTTGATGACTTCTTTTGCCTTGGCATGTGTAAGAGCGCAATCTTCAGCGAATTTTCGTCCTTCAGGCGTCATGCGGTAGACTTTATCAAAATGTAAAAGTGGGTTCCTATAGTGACGAAATTTGTAAAAAAAACAACAACAGGTAAGCGTTACGAACTTCAAAGGAACTTATGGCACGGGTGGGTAATTAATATAGACTGACAGAGGATGAGGACGTCTAAGTAATCCGCGAACAGGCTTTTCTTCTTTGTCCTCATCTTTAAAAAAATTACACCTCTCAATCACAGGTAAGCGCCAGAGAATGAGAGCGTTACCGAGTGAGCACGTGGGTGGGAAAGCGAGTAAACGAGCGCGTGTGATTGACACGCACGTTTTCTCAAAGGACACCCGCGAAGGTGGGGAAAAAACCTTAAGTAGATAATATGAATAACCCCGCAGTGAGAGATTGCGAGAAAAAGTAAGAAAGTAAACAAAAAATACCTACATTACTCTGCTTGCGATCCTGTCAGTTGCATCATAAACTGCTTTGATGTAGGGATTCTTTTTTCTGTAAAGTACATGATAATTTATGTATGTCCTTATTAGTTGGCGGCTATTTACATGATGATACAACGTGGTATCTTTGTAAAACAGTATTTCGACTGGCCGGACCAGCTTTCTTCAGGTATAGATGCTACTAAAATATAAAAATTAAATTACCATATTATGTAGTGGTGGATGTCGTAAAACATATTTCGAAATTAAAAGGAGTGGCGGAAATGACGGACAAAACAAACTACATAAAGGAAGTATAAAACGGGTTTACGTAGATTATAAGTTTTACGATTCACCAAGTCTTTTCATACCGTGGGGTCCCAATGTTCCTGCTAAATCTACTAAAAGGAAGTCTCTGGCTTTTCTGATTGAGCCAAGTGAGGAGTGGATAAGTTCAAGTGGGATTAGTTGCATGTCAATGAAGCAATGATTAGGATGACAAAGAAAATGTTCGGCATCAGTGGCGGGTTTGGACTTAACGTCCGCTTTGTCGACAGAGCGTCTGTGTTCGTTGAATCTGTCTTTGAGACGTATCCAATCAAAATTGACTAGAGAATTGCTAACTATCTGAAAAAGTGCAAACGGGCAATACTGGATTTATTCACTTACTCTTGCATCTGACAGTTACTTTTGTAACTGAGTGCACACTTGAGAATAGAATCCAACGTCATCAGACTCAAATGATGGAACATCTCCACTTCACTTCTCCCCTTAGCGGACCACTTCTCCTGCAAAGCAAAAAGATTGGGTTTCCTGTGTTAAGCAGTAAAGCACATTAAGTTAAGGGAGATTTTTGATGTGGTTCTCTTAACCACCTCTTACATAGACTTTTTGCAGCCGGCCCGGGGGAGTACTCCCACATAATGACCTACATGGGGAGGTCCTCCCGAAAGGGGTACCTTTTTAGGGGCTTCAGGTAAATAAAAGAGAAGGGATTTTACAAGTTTAGGTATATGAAAAGGTAGAGAACAGACCCATCTTATCACTGTGTCATGTAATTTATTGAGCAATGGCCTGCTACACGAAAATGTTTCTGGCATTTATTCATAATACGGGCCAGTTGGGGCAGAGCCTCCCCGTCTAAAACTGTGTAGGGCAGCCTCTCCTTCTCCCCTCGCCGAGGCAGCCGGTCCTTTCCCCTAGGGTCTGACGAGTGTCAATTCCCGTGGGCGTGAACGCTAAGGGGTGGTGTGGATGAGAAGAGGCCAAGAGAAACACAAACTGAACACAGCATATTATATCTTCGTCTAACCATATCCCGATGGAAGAAAAACTTACTAGGAGAACATTAGTGGAATCTTGGAAAATTCGAACGTATGATCTGAGGACCTCGAAGTGGAAAGCTGGGGTAAGAAGTCTTCTCATTCGGAACCACTTGTCTCCATTTGAAGCTACCAGTCCATCTCCTGAAAAAAACAAAAATACCGTATTTATCTTTTGCCTTGAAAAATGCAGCCAGGCGAACCCTTGAAAGTTGTATATACCAGATTTAACGATATGAGTATCGAATAAAACTAAACTTGGGTATGGTTGAAACATCTAAGGATGTTCTTCAGAAAATCTTCGGAAATGTTTAGTAAATTTCTTTATGTGTTTGCGTTTTTGGTAATTGTCAAATTTATCCTCAGATTTCAGATTTTCAGATTTTGTTATTGCTTTGCACTATTTGCATTTTTTAACAATCATTCTAATAAACCTGAATAAACATATCTATACATCATTCTCGTATATCAGGAGCCATAATCAGGGATCTAATATATCTTCCACCTTGATATATTGGTCCATCCCTAATTTGTTGTTACAACGGAATTTTCACTCGTCACGCTCGAAACATCACAAGGGAACACAACTTCGTTCCCAGGGCCTTTCATCTTACCGCCCCCTGGGGCGAGCGAGATCCTGGGAACGAAGTTGAGGGAAACGAGTTTGCGGAGAACCATAACTCACCAAAGAAGGGCTTGGAAAATCGGTACGTGTACGCTTTTGGAGCGTTACTCGTCTGAATGACCTTGATCGTGTCCGGATGACAGAGTGTTAAGATACCAGTCGTAGGAGTTCTCCAAATGAAATAACATGTTTTGAATTCAGTTGCACATTTGACATGCCACTGAAGAGAAGCCCCATCGTGGTTCTTTATCTAAAGAAAAAGACAGCAAAACCACACAATCAAGTACATCAATGAAGAGAAGGGAAGGACTCCTGAAAGAAGCCTTATTGATGATGAGGGTGAAGAGAACATGTATGAGCTGAGAACCAGAACAACTGGTGTGATAGCCAAAGGAATCGATCTCAAATTCATTGGGCCATCATTAGCGATGATGACCTTGCGTAAATGAGACATCTTTTATTATACGCAGATCGCTCACGGCTTTTGATGAACTTAAATTTGCGTATCCTGAGACTGTACAACCCGGCTGCACGTTCAAAAAATATCAGGACTTCCCCCGCCGGGGTATTCCCCTCGGCACATAGTTCCACCAGGGGGATCAATTCCTCTCCATGTTCATCTTGGTTGCAAAAAGATTTATTTCGTCCTTCCTCCCGTGACAGACCCTGTTCACAAGCCGAAAAAGATGTCGGCAGAGGCCAACATTCTCGCATTGGCTAGCGCCAAAGAGTGCGGGGAAAGACTTATCTACGGAACTGCAGACCGCAGAACAAAAACGGGGAACCTGCAGAACTTGTTCGAACCTGCTAAACCTGAGAAATGATCGTTTTTACGACAACTAGTCGACTCAAATACTCGCTAATTTGAATAATCACTAAAAGTGACTACGTTAACAGTGACAATCTGGTGAATTCCATGTTTCTCGGGATAGACTTCTTGATACTCTCGATACGAAACAGGGGCGTGGCCAGCCATTTTGTTTATTTAATCGCAAATTGTACAGCGTAAGTCATAGATCAAATTTTGACAACGTCCAAAAAACAACAGTCAACTAAATTTTTGTGCGCAAAACTAGTTCAAGATTCTGCTTTGTTAATAACCTTACAACATCAGTTTTTTCATGCATAAGATTGAAAGTTATTATTTTGGGTTTTTTCTTAATAAATCGTTGATATAGAGGCGATTTGCTCTTGAATAGTAAGAAAAAAATATGGCCTTTAGGTTACTAAAAAAATTATTTGCAGAAATTCTTGTTAAACCAGTGCTTAAAGGAACACTGTCACGGGAGTTTTGCTGTTTTCAGCTTCATTCGTCGCTGAAATCTTTACCTGGTACCTTTACTCGTTCCCAAAGTGCTCAAATGGACTAAAAGAAACATATCAAACAAATGGTAGCTCAGAGAGCAAACCATAATGAATTTCTGCAATATTTTCAAGGAATGGCTCTAGAATTTGAAAAAACTGGCAAGTTTTTTCAAATTTCAATCCATTTCCATCCTTGCCACGCTAAGTGCTAGGCGGCAATAAATGGTTTCGGTGTAGTGATAAAGTCCTAGATAACAAAACTGCATCATTATTTTTGAGCTTCCATTGATGCAGGAACATATTTCGGCATTGTAAAATGACGCTAAATACCGTGACAGTGCCCCTTTAAAGCCCTGGCCAAACGGAGTCGCAAGTAGTCGCAAGTTGAAAACTTGGGTCTACTTGCGACTCGGTTTGGCCAGGGCTTGCGTGCACTTGCGTTGACTTGCGCTCACTTTGGTCGAGATCAAATTCGCACGTAAGTCAAAGCAAGGTTTTCACCGTTTGGATACGCAATCGAAGTCAACGTAAGTCGAATGACGTTCATTAACCTATTATTAACCAATGAAATAGAGGATAGTCTTCCTTAAGCCCAGACCAAACGGACCGGCAAGTAGTCGCAAATGGACACAAGTTAAACTTGCGTAGAGTCTTGCTTTGGGTGGCCAAACGGACTCACAAGTTTCTTCGCAACTCGCAAAAGAAGCATTTTAAGGCAGACCATCCTCTATTCTATTGGCTAAAATTAGGTTAATGGGCGTCACTCAACTTGCGTTTACTTGGGTTGGGTGGCCAAACGGTGAAAAACTTGCTTTGACTTACATGCGAATTTGATCTCGACCATAGTGAGCGCAAGTCATCGCCAGTCGACGCAAGTGCACGCAAGGACTGGTCAAACGGAGTCGTAAGTAGACCCAAGGTTTTCAACTTGCGTCTACTTGCGACTCCGTTTGGTGAGGGCTTTACGACTTGCGTGTACTTGCAAGGAAGCCTGCGAGTCCTTTTGGCCATCCAATGCAAGTCTCTACGTAAGTTGAACTTGCGTCCACTTGCGTCTACTTGCCGGTCCGTTTGGCCAGGGCTTAAAGGCTAGACACACCCCAGCCAAATAACCATAAAACTTTCTTTGCTGTGTTGCGATGTCGCGCTCTTTTAGACATCAGTCAATGCCCTTGTTTGCCTTTCTTGCTACATGACGGAAAGGATGGTAAAATTAAAGTGGAAGGAGAAAGCTATAGCTGTATCGGTTACATGTTTTCCTTCTGTGAATAAAGCGTTTTCACGTAGCCACCAAAATTTTATCCTCATCAGGCATAAGAGGGACTAATTTTTTATCTGTTTACAACTTTCCAGCTCTATAGAGTCCTTCGTTTAGAAACCAGCGTATTTTTTATTTCAGAGTTATGGCGGTGGTGAAAAAAAGCTACGATCGCGTTTGTTAAAAATGTTGCGTGTACGGATATAATGCAAAAGCAATATCACTGAAACACCCTTACCCCGCCATCAGCTAACCACCAAAATCTGCTTATCTAGACAGGGTGGCTGTACTTAAGGGTTTCATAAATAAAACGAAATGACTGCAGCAGAAATTTAGTTGCGTGAATTTTTCACAGAATGCGCGACGAGCTAAAACCCCTAAAAGAGAAGTCTTCTCTGAGGCAGAGGTCAAAAGTAAACGGAGAAATGCAAGCCCAACAAATAAAAACGTTTAGTTCTCTTAGACTTTGCCATTGAAAGTAGAACTTTGGTTTTTCTTTCAGTCAAATGGAAGAGAAGAAAAACGAGAAGCCACTGATATCACAACTCGGTGAGGTTTTCAAGGAATAACAACTGAAGGGTAACAAATGAAAGAACGAAACCAAGGGCAGAAAATTCATTCATAAACAGTTTACGATACTATTCCTAAAGCACGAATCCAAGTTACAATCCGAAAGCGTTGTCAACATTCGATATGCATGGCCATTTAAAACGAACAAATATTGCTTCTCACGTAACTAAGCGTATTATGTAAACAAAATAGCTAACAATGACTGCGGGATTGCGAAATGTATGGCCAATACGAAATAATCGCGATTGGCCAAACCTATGTGTTGCTTCTCTGTGACTATGCTAAAGAAAGATCGTTTGAGTTGCAGCTTACGTGTTTGAGGTGCCCTGTGAGCCAGCTGCGTGGCGCTGAGGGAAACGAGGCAAGCCGTCTTACGATGCGAATTTTCTTCACCAGGTAGATGATCAGGTTACAGATAAGGACTATGCCTGTGGCTGATGCAACAAGGAGCCATAAAGAGCGTGAATCCATCGCACATCCGTTGAAATACAGCTTCACTGTGCAAAACTATCGCTGGCCTAAAGTGTTATAAGCGGTGAGCTTTCTAAACCGTTTGGAAACCGACTCCTGGAGCGCAAATAGACAGATAATTGCGGGGTCACAGACAATGAGCTAAAAACTGCAGACAGTAAACAATGCAATGTTTGGTCACCGAGGTCAGTTTAGGCATGAACGTGTGTGTGACTCTATCGTGACCTAATTGTCAAACAGAAAATAATTACAAAAATACTGTTTAAAGGCTTTGGTACCTAGGCATTTCCGCGCTCGTTTCCTCGCAGGCAGCCTTAGCTCGGAAACCGAGGTTACGCTTTAGTCGAATTAAAATAAAATATTTGTGAGTAGAAAGGAAAATAGACCTACGTTTTCAGTAGCCTGCGAAAACAGCCGTCCCTCTTCGCTCCCGGCCCGAGTGGCGTTTCGCGTGAAAAGCCACTCGGGTCGGGAGCAAAGAAGCCTCTTCCAGGCGTTCAGTTAGTCAGGGCGCAGCGCAGAAAACAGCGCACCGAAAAAATAAAAAAAAAGCGCGGCAATTTGCCCGTTGTTTTTCTGCGCAGCGCCTGACTAACTGAACTCCATGGGGCTGAACCCGGGCGGGCGAAAGGATAGTCTAGGATAACTTGCATGCGCATGCTCAGAACGAACCAATCAAAAATTACTAGGTCCCAGCCACGCCAATGTGTGCGTCAATGTGTCGCGGAATGCCTTTTTCAGCTCGCGCTCTGAAAGAAAACATTTTCTTTGACGTTGATATTGTCGTAAAAACGTAAAAGTCGAAATATGGTTTATCGTGATCTGTACTCTTATCGACAACGAGTTTTTTTTTCGTATTGTTTCTGTATGTTGAGCGATTTGCAAAAGTTTTTGAAAGGAAAGTCTGACGCGTACAAGTAGCTTATTTGCATAATGCAGCGCGTGTACTTTCAAGTCCGTCAACAAATCTTGGCAAAGATTTCTTTCGTTATTTGATATTGTGATAAAAAAACAAATCGAATGTTGTTTTAGCGTGGCACTGGTGCATGAAATTCCATTGTTTTGGGATTAATTGGCATGGTTTTAATCAATCTGAATGCAGAAATTGTTGCTTGTATATTATCATTCAGAAAATCGCGCCACAAGCCAAATCTGGAAAATACTTCCAGGTTTCCAGTTATAATCCATCAAATCTTTTCGCTCTCGCGCGATTGGTCTAGACGCGTCACGTGACCGAATATCCCAAGCTAAAACTGGGGGATATCCGATAAATATACCCCAATTTTCAAAACTGCTCGCGTTGGGTGAAAGATTTGAAAGATAATAAACACGATAGTCTCCATTTGGGGCGAAAATATGCTCGGATATTTGTCCTTGGACATTATCTGTTCCTCGAAGCTCACAGATTTTCCTCGAGCTACGCTCTCGGAAAACTGTTCGCTTCTCGGAACAGATAATGTCCGCGGACAAATATCCTAGCATATTTTCGTGCCAAATGGAGACTATTGTTTATATATGGGTTTTGCCCCCGATTCTTTCACCCGTCCGGGTTCAGCCCCTATATGGGGCGGGAAGAAAGGAGAGTTCAGGGACTGGACTAGGCGGGGTGGGAAAATGTCACAGGGGAGATAAACTCAGAAAATTAGGTAGGAGTTATGGGACCCGTTTCCTGAAAACCCTTACGCTATTTATGACCAAAATCTGCGCCTCGTTGACTATCTGCTGGTAGAAAAAACGAGGCCGAGTAGTCTAATTGTTAATTAGAAAGTAAGTTTAAAAGGGCGACTGCCAGTATTCTCGCGCAAACTAAGAACGTATACACACGTTTGGAATGAACACTTAAGTAAGAGCGAGTCTTAGTTTGTCATTTATTTTTCTGTTTAATAAACGGCAAAGAGGACGAGCAAAGTTTGGCAGAATGAAATTCAGATCATCGCCGTTCGCAAGCAAAACTGTCAGTTAATACAAACCAGTTACATCAATCGAACTTAATTGTTCTTAACGGTCCGTTAATGCAAGTGCGACCGTTTAGTCAACGTCCCCATATAAAGGGCTAACCCATATACGACCGCTCTCATGTGGCTTTGATAGCTCAGTTGGGAAAGCACTGCACCGGCATCGCAGAGGGTCGTGGGTTCGAATCCCGCTCAGAGCCTGAAAATTTTTTCAGGTCTCTGTTCAAGTAGTGTTACGGTCGCACTTGCATTAATGACCGTTATCACTCAATAGGCTAGTTTCGAATTGTGCAAAAACAAAGGAACAGAGTCGAGGTTCAGGGGAATAATTAGCATTTTGTATTGTTCAAAAACAAAGGAAAATGCAAATTATTCCCCTGAAACCTCGACTCTGTTCTTTTGTTGCTGTACAATTCGAAACTAGCCTATTGCTACTACGGGACAAATTACTTTCATCTTAATTGTTCTTGTTTGCGCTATATAATAAAGATCTTATTAACCGAGCTTAGTCGGTCTGTACGGCAGAATCTTGACCTCGGTCGTGTGTACAGACCTCACCATACTCACTGCGTTCGGTCTGACGACCTCGGTCAAGATTTTCCCATACAGACCTCCTGCTCGGTTAATAAGGGCTATATCTAGAAACGCTTCAATATCGATTTCAGCCAATCAAATTCGTGAATTCGCTAGTTTCCTAGTTTCCAACCATAAAATAAAACATCTATTTAAAACTACTAGTGGCAATTTAAGGACGTTTCGCGTTAATTGTTTCTGCGCATCCTTACTGTGCACGCTAATTCACATGCCACGTCATGCATGAGCGCGCGCGTTAAGTCATAAAAATAAGCAAATGATAGGACGGATGGCCATTGCTAGAGCTTTGCCTGGATTTAACGATCTTGGACGTTCGGTAACCCCTATTTTTTCTTTCGATGGATCATTTTCTCTCCTGATTTTATAAGTTTAGGGAAGAAAATGAAGGAGATCTATCGACTAAAAGTTTTGAATTTTTGGCAAAATGCACCATCGAATTCCGGCCGTTCTTATTAGCTCTTCCTGCATCTGTGCGGCGTTTTCAAATGCCTCTTAAAGGGTTAAAATTTTGTGGAAAACGTTAGTAACATTGGAATTATTTACGCAACAAGCCCACTTCTACAAAGTATGACAAGATCGTTTCGGCCTCCGTTGACTCACCTTCGATATTTTTAACTATAAACCCGTGTAGACCATACTCAATTTTATGGGACAATTTTTTCGAAAACAGCATAGTTTTACCACACGCTTTATCTCTGAAACGAAGATGGTGACCCCCAATGTTTTTTGCATTTTCTGGCTCAAGTAACTCATTATCTGCCTGCAGTAAAAAATTTAAAAAAAATTCTATCGACTGGAAAACTCTTTCGTGCGAACGTCCTTAATCGGATTTAATACCGAGCAGCTAATACCGAGCATTTTCAAGCGGCTTTGCGTGGAGAAAGGCATACATACATTTAAAACGTAAAAAAACGAAAAGCAAAATAAAATAACTCAGTATTAAAAAACACAGAACTGTAAGGCTGAGAAAGTCGTTGAAGTGTTTGTTTACATCATGACCTGGACTCGGAAAAAACTGTGTGAAACGAGTTCCACTAAAAAAAGCTGGCCTGAATACACATGAGGGTCTTAAGTTAAGACTAGGAATTAACATAATTTCAGTCAGAGACCAGATGACAGAGTGGTTTCTCAGTATAAACCACGAAGAGCAGTCTCAGATCATTTTTTCAAGAGCTCTTGGAGATGGCGTATTTTTTTGAAAAAAGCCCGCTTCCCCAGGAACTGGTTTTGAATTGGATCGCAAGTTTAAGCCAGACTATTACTCTGGGAGAAAAGGAGGAGGTTCGTATAAAAGGCAAAATTATGACGCGTATTAACCCCTGGCGTATTGTTGACGTTTATTCCGAAATATTCCTTGTGGCAATCTCAGTTTTTTGTAATCTGAGCTCCCCCTTTAAGGCTTGGCTAAAATCTGTATATCAATTTTGCGTATATACCTTTTTGAAACCCGAAACTGAGCTCAAAAGCTTTTTTCATTTTCACATCCAATGTTTAAAAAAGCCCCCTTTTGAAAAATTGGCAACTTCGGACCATAACACTTCACCTTCGAATTTTGTTTATTTCCCCACAGGATGACGGCTTCACGGTGTTAATCCTACGCGATGCGTCTTTCAACATTTCCTTTGATAGGTCCCATTGACAATCATCAAATTCAAGTGGCAAAAAAACATAAAAACTTTTCCTGGCTTTCTGCTATTTTCAGCCCACCTCCTCCAAAACCCTTTTAAAATTCTCGAGTTTCCTTATAGTTTTGGGGGCATAAAGTTTCAGTGAAGCTTGAAGGATTCAAGGCTAGATAAGGATCGGTTTTCTAAGAAGTAACCTCTTGAAGATAATTGCAGGCATGTCGCGACATGACTATAATTTCAGCCCTTATAGCAAGCATTGTTAAGCTACATTCACTATTAGTAACTTTATATTTTTGTCAACTTGTCGTTTTACATCTCTTTAAAATAAGTGTAAAAAGTACGAAGTGACATTTTTTTCCTATGCATGCGTCAGAGAAAGTTTTCTATGAAGACAGAACATGGAGCTGGTAAAAGTTCGTGTTGTGTTTGGCAATACTGATGAGCAATTGTGTCTTTAATTTAATATTAGTTTGTTTTGATGCAGTTTGGATAAATGCCCGCTTTGTGATTGGCCAAAAGATGACTTAATAGCGCATTTATCAATCAATCTTCCTGTTTTGAGAAACGAAGCATAGCCCAGTTTTACTAAATCAGTACTATTTAGAGAGAGCTTTGTTTTTGGTCTTTTGGGATCGGGAGGGTCTCGCGAGTGCATCGCCATGTGAATCGTAGTTTTATCAAAGATATGACAATAAAACTTCAAGAATTTATAGCAGACCCAAAACATTTTATTTCCTGCTCTCCGTAGCATAAAGACGCCATTTTTTTCCAAAGAGCTGCTATCATAGATCCACAAACTGGATTTTCACGATTTTTTTCACCCAAGAGAGCAATATTAACCTTTTTTAAAAGAAACAAAAAAAATTTTAAACTCTAGAAAGGGGCCAACGAACAAATCAAAAGTACCGGAAACCTGGTAGGTTCTGATCAGCAAATTTAAAAGGCTTGAAGAAAAACTGAACACAGAAAGGCTGACCGTACGGTTGGGGTTAACTGTTTTTGTACAAATGCGCAGAAAATGCGGAGATGTCCCTGATCCCAGAAATAGGAGGTTTGGTACATGATATATTAAGATTGCTCTGTGCTGAGAATTAAGCCTTCAATGCTTATGGTTCGTCCTCAACAATCCCTTCAAAGTTAATGGCATTTGGAGAAGAAGGGCTAAAACCTCAGAATACGCGGCCACGACTGCGTGACATTGAATGCTTTGCTCACGTAGTCCCGCAGTAAATAAATATTTGCCAACAACCCAAGAAGGTGTTGTGGGAGGCGGTGGGATAAAAAAGAGAAAGCGATAAAACTTTCACTTTCGTTGGAAAGTGCTCGCTGAGCTTGTTCGCGGAAAAAAGGGAAGAACTAACCTCGTTCCCAGAGTCTCTCATCTTACTTAGATGTGAGACCCTGGGAACGAGGTTGGGGAAGAACTTACGTGTCCGTGTAATAAACCGCAGATGCCACTCAGAAAAAATACTTATCGCAACGCCGCTCCCTAGCTGTTATCTACTGATAAGCTTATCTTTTGGTCCCAACATACATACCATTATGTTCCTTCCGTTACATAATGTTGGCTTTTACATTGGGACGCCCTTTCAACAGGTTAATTATACGTCTTAGCAATTATGGTGCATGCGACTGCCTCCCATTATTCTCAGTTTTCATGTGACGTAATCATATTCCAAAATTGAATATTGTCTTTCCTTCTCAGGTTTTAGTTTCATCGGATAAAAGACCCTACAGGAACTTGATGTTTCACAATGTTTCAGCTGAACAGGGTTCTTCTTATTGTAATAGAGAACGTTTGAATTTCCAAGCTTTTGCGTTGCGTGACATGAAAATTGCGACCCGAGAAGGCTGTCGGGCAGATCAAAAGATGAGTTAATTACTTAAGTTTTTTTGCCAAACTGAGCAGTGCTTGCACTAGAAGAAACATTTTCTTTTCAATGCGTGTCTAAAGGTCCAATTTTTCGTCCCTGATAATACCTCCTTATTTAGCTTATCAGTAACTTCCCGTGGGTTTTTCAAAAGCACTCTTTAGATTGTTGGAGTGACTGGTGACTTTAATCACCAAAATATCGAATAGAAAAACGAAAACCATTTACGAGGTAAGTTGCTATGGCCGGATCATACCCTCTATGGAGCGGTTTCAGCCTGTGCGGCTTTACTGGAGTTGGAAGCAAATTTAAGTGAGGCGGATCCTTTTCTGTCCTCTCCAATTGAGGATGCATGCTGGACACTGGGCTTGGCATGACACTGAGTTGCAGGATGCGTGGCACCGCGTGTGCTTGAATCGGCAGCCGGCACAGAATTCGCCAGAGTGAAATTTCCAGCACACGCCCTTTGGAAAGGAGAGAAATGGCCGGGTTTGGGGGCTTTTTATTCCGCGTATTATCCTGTGGAGATTTTGATGTGAATGGCCTGGTTTCAGAGCTCCCACATTACCCTGTTCCAGGTAGATTTCTCTGGGTTTGCAGAGTGACGCAAATAGCGGTATTGCTGGTCGTAATAACACCAGTTTCCCGACTTATTAACAGTATCTCTCACAACTTCACAATATGATATTTGAGCAAAGCCGTAACCTTTAGCGGGTATTTAACTGTATAAACAGCCACAAAAGTTTTAAAAGCCGTGTGCCATTGGCCCAAAGAAAAAAACTTAAACGAGAGAATGAATTTTTCATCGTCGGGAAAAGACGATAGTAGCGCCCCAAAATCTATGTATTCATTGGCCCAGATCGATCTCTTCCTTGAGCTTAGCCGACACACGTGCCTCAAAATCAATTGCTACGCTCGCAAAGTTCACTTCACTAGGTTGGTCACTGGAGTTTGATACTGACATACCTGCCGACATCAAGAGACGACAGACATATGGTGACTATCTCAGCAGCTGTGGCGGTCTCCACTGTGGCTGAAGCGTCTACAGACTCAGGACTTGGGTTAACTGTGGTGGGACTTGCTAATGGGGTCTTTTGCCCAACTCCAACAGCTTTCAGGGCAGGGTTGTTTCCATCGCGGACGATCGCGAACGATCGCAGAGCCGACTTTTGTCTGCATTTCAGTCAGCGGAAGTGTCAAAATTACAGGCGCTTTATGCCGGCGGCAAAATCACATCCAAACAACATGGCGGGCGTCGAGGACGAAATTTTGCTGCAAGCAAATTTATTTCTTCTTTTAGTCCTTAAGCGACGTCAACGTCAGCTTTAAAACCGTCGAAAACATCGGTTTTGGGTTCACAAAATGTTCTTGAATAGCCAAGAACTTGGGCCTTTCACACTTTGGTCGGAGAACTTTGTGTTTCCGATAGAGAGTACTTTTTCAATCGCTTTATATATCCTCCGCCTCCGCCGCGGATAAATCAAATCTCTCCCCGATTATTTCCCAGCAGTTAGCCTTTTTGTTTTTGTCTTTGAAACCTT